>VYZW01039631.1:0-23097 GCA_013401315.1 Balaeniceps rex | reverse complement strand
CACAGTAGTTAAGCAATTTCATACTTCGGTTCCTTTGAAACTGTGCAGTGAAGAGTGGTCCTGACAATTTGCTGTTATTACTACTAATAATTTACAATAAAAGTTAATGTATTGATATTTCAGATTTTACCAACGCCTCTATGTTCCCCAAAATTAAAGCTTTTGTTGTGACAACCTTCCAAAGATCCTAAGGTGAACACTTAAAAAAATTAGTTTGCTTTTCTGTGATGACTTTCTGGATAAGCTTCTGTGANAATTGGCCAAGGGACAGCACTTCGCCCCTGAGGGCCGTTGTGTGCCATTGTCTGCCCACAAAGCAAGCAAACATGATATGATACTTAATAAACGCTTTTCAGTGGAACCTTGTTTTGTTTCAATTTTAGAGGAGGTAAGGGGAAGACAACAGGCAAGGAGTTGTATGTGGTTTTTGGCATTTGGGGAGAATGGCTTTTTGTTTTTTCTACAAATTAATATACCTGTTTTCTCATTTCACTATTTGTACCTGAGTTAGACTGTCTTTTAGCTCCTTCCCACCCAAAGCCAAACCTCTACTGCAGCCAAATCCCACTCACATTACTTGCCACTTGGGTCTAAGGCTCTGTTCAAATTGGACTCAGGCTTGGTCATCCATCTTTGATAGACATACAATGTATAAAGTGTTTATGTTGATAAAACAGGAGATAAATAGCAAGAAAAGCTAATATGATGAGGCAATAAGATAACCCATAATACTCCACTTTATTTGGTACTTTTCTGGTAATCACTGATTCTATCTCCTCGAAGTATACATTATACATGGTTATACTTGTTAAGTGGGTCCATTAAATGTTAAAATTGATACAAGATAACCTGCTTGACTACCTAGACCCTCTGGGCCACAGAGTAAGTTAAACCACCATGCATTGCACAACTACTGCTGACCCCATGCGTTCTATCAAATTCAGAAAAGAGACTTTTTTAATGGTAATTAATGCTTTTTGACAATACTCCTAACAACAGCTCATCGTTAACATACACAGTTCCAGAAATGCATGCCCATATTAAAATCCAGCTTATGAAACTGCAGAATAAGTCTCCGGTGGGTTGAATGATTATAGGTAGTGAAATACTTACTAGGCATATCTAAAATTTCTCAACAAATAACTAAAAGTCCTTTAATAAAACACAATAACACCTAGCTACAATCTTCTTTAGAAATTTAAATCTATCATCTGACTAGTACCTTTGCCCTCTTGGTCCTTGCTTTGACTAGGACAGGCAGAGGCCTTAGCTGGCTTTAGCCACTCTGTTGTCACCACTTCACATGCACATTTATCAAGGGTTTACAGATGCCTAAAGTATCTCTGACCAGGCTGCTGTATGTTCCCATAAAAATGTCCACAGCATACATGCAGATCAACTCCACTGCCAGTCTACAACTGTCCTTGGACCAACACTACTGTTGAAGTAACTGAACATTTGATTTGGTTTGTGCAACAAGTCTAGTAGATCATAATGTATGAGATTTACTGTGCTTGTGGTGACCACTTCTGGAGCACATACACAGCAACTCCGGAGTATCGTACCTGTGCAAATGGTGCTGTGCACCTTCTCTTCTATTTTTTTCTTGAACTCACTAGGTATCATCATGGAAGCCCTAACTGCATATTCCCATGTTAAGTTACACAGTTGTAGTCACACAGATATGCAGCTTTCTTTAGACTGAAGCCACGCCCCCGCCCCTGCTGGTTTTCATGATTAGAAAGCACTAAGGAGGCTGATAATCTTTCAGAAGATGACACTTTTTCTTTAACTCTCCACTAGCAGCTTAGGATCGACAGAATTATTTGGAGGAACATTGTTCAGCAGTTTGGCTGCAAATGGGAGAATGCTATCAAGCTATTTATCCCCACATTCAGCCTTTATTTGAGCAAATACTCTACTGGGTATGCCTTGTGAAGCAGTCATTAAAGATTATTATTTTGTTCTGTGTACAAAACAGTATTTGGAAACAGCAAGACAAAAATAGCGTGCATTGCCTTTGGGTGGATTTCAGTTAACCTAAGTTAAGGGGCCTAAGTCAGAGGGAAAGAGTTTTCTATAGCAACAGGCCAGGCTACCAGCTGCCAAACATAGTACAGAGATGATCGAAGCCACAGTCTACTTGGGAATAGGCTGCCTTCAGGGCAGACCGTGTATGTTCACTTCCTAACCGACAGCACAGATGTAAGAACGTTGAATATTGGATGGGTTTAAAGATCTTCACTCTAGCTTATGTCAAAATACCCACACAATGCTAGGGATATAGCCAAACTTTAGTTAGCCAGGCATTTGAGTTTCCATAGTTGCACTGAAACTTCAGCAGATAATAGCTGTTATTTTCAACATTGCTGCCCCCAAGATTTATACACAGTGGTTTGTAGCTAAAAAA
Source organism: Balaeniceps rex (assembly GCA_013401315.1). Lineage (NCBI taxonomy): Eukaryota > Metazoa > Chordata > Aves > Pelecaniformes > Balaenicipitidae > Balaeniceps > Balaeniceps rex. Next base: position 20,687 of record VYZW01039631.1, on the reverse strand, counting down.
CTACGGCTGTTCTTTATTAGGTCCCAATTCAACAGAGTCACAAATGTGTCCTTCAAGCCATCTCTGTTTAGCAAAGCCAAGGAATATTCTTATTTCTAAGCGTGTGCCTAAGGGTTTTTTTTATTTCAAAACTGAATTCACTAGGATATAACCATGTACTGTAATTTATGTCTAAACACTTTTAGAGCCTGCCATGTGCTCAAGTGCTTCAGTAAATCAGGACTTCTGCAATTTAATTGCACTAAGTGGATGATAACAAAAGACAACAACAGGAATAAATCGTCTAACTGTATTAAAGATCATGTGATTGACTCCAGACTTCAGCCTTCCCAAGCCTTCAGAAGGGTCAAACGCTATACCCTTGTTCACACAGAGCGATGCCTGCCTCCATAAATAGTGTCATCAAAGTGAAAGGGGCTGCCTCTGAAGTAACCTACTGAGTACGAACATGTGTGCTGGAGCCTGGCCCACGCTGTAAAGTACAAAAGAGAGGTGAGGGAAGGAGAATTAGATTTTAAACAGATACTTGCCACTGTTGAATGGACAAAGGAGATTTATTTGTTAACACTTAATTTAGGCCATGTCGAAATGCCACGTTTGTGTGCGTATGAATGAAAACTAGCAAGAACACCATAATGTAGAGGGAAGAGCTGACATCAGAAGCAGCTTAGTAACTTATCACACCTGTTGTATCTCATGATAATTACAGTGAAACAACATGGGAATCACAGCAGTGCTGAGATGCAGCACAGAGCAATGACAGCAAACATGCAACAGGTTAAGGAAACAGAAGCAGAGCTAGTAAAACTATAAACCTGCTTAAGGAACACACTGTTGCTGTTATGAAAGCAGGAGCCAGTTCAGCATCCAGTTTCATGCAGAGTATTGAGAGGATGATAGCGTGGAGGGGAATCCTTTGGTAGCAGTTCAACTGCTTGGCCTGCCTCTTCTGCACAGCCACTAACATAATCCATAGATGAGATATAAATGACATGTGGTAATACCAGCAGACACTCTTCCACCTGCCTTGCTTGTCTTCAGCTCTCTAAGCTATCACAGAGCAGTGAACATAACCCTAAACTCCATGGCCCATGGTGTCCCCGCCTCTGCCATGTAGGAGGACTGCTGGGACAGATCCCCAAAGGGACTGAAGCACCCAGCTGCTGTAGTGGTCTTCACAAGCCTCATTTATACCATTCAAAGTGCTGAAGGGCAGAGTAAGGATAAAGTGTGAACAACCACTCTGGCAGGAACAGCTGTGCTACAGCGTACAGTCCAATGCTTCCATGTAAAGTGAAATCTGTGGCAGTTTACCTTTAACCATAAACTGTGGCATTTTAGGAGTAAGAGTCCCTGCAGCAGGCCCTGTACCTTTCATCAGTGGAGTGAGGCAGGCAGCTGGAGATAGTAATTGCTTCAGCCATTGCCTCTGCTGCATGTGTCTCAACCCCAGACAATCATTTTACAAGATCTGTAACTCAGTGTTTGGGAGGAGGGAGTTTCCGAAGGCCTGGAACAGCCGGCACACCGAATGGGAAAAGAATGAAGTGGAAAGCATTTGAAGTCACTTTTCTTTCTTGGAATAGAGACACTTACTTGCAATCCTGAATTTCATGCCGTGTGAGACTATCAGTATGCATGCATTTAAACTAATGACTGTGCTTTTTTTGGACTGGATCTGAGTTGCACTCCTTTAATCCTTACTCTAGCAAATAAAGCTTTCCTCGTATGAGCAGTGACTGTAGACTCTGACTCACAGTTTTAGTGCCTTGGCCATTACGGTCACCTGGTTTAAATACAAGCATAGAAATTTGGAGTGAATTAAACAAATGGTAGCTAAGAAAGCCCCTACATGAACAAAGAAGAACTGCAGAAATGTATTGTGGACACCTGGAAAAGCCTGTCTCCTATTCACAAGAAATATATAAACAATGTTCAGGGAGACAACTCTGTAATAAAAAATAATGGCGAACAAACAGAATACTGCACTGAGTAGTTCAAGAGGAATCCTTTTATACTCTTTTCCTTTGAGGTATACACTTCCCAAGCATTTTGATTGATTAAAACAATTCCTTTATATATTTACGTTGCTAATCAAATCATGTGAATGATGGTAGGCTTTCCAGTCTTAGGAAAAGTACCTTGTAGGTTCAACATATTAAGTGGGACCCAGTCCTGTGCACAATTATGCAAGTGGCAAAATTCCCATTCATACAGAGAAATATAAAGGAAAAGCAGCAGGACAAATTTTATTCTACTGTTTACAGCTATTTAAGAAAAAATACATTATCCAGTTAAAGTCACTAAGACTTATCTCGAGTGTTAAATTTAGATGGCTAAGCTTACTCATACAACTAGTTCCACTAATGGTATGAGTAAGGACGTGCAGGATTTCTTCTGCAAGTAATAACTTTCCCAGTGTAGTCACTATCCTACACGCTCCATCACACACTTGAGAGATACAAGAGAACACATATCTACCTTTGACCGAGAAGACGACTCTGTTGCAGTTCCAAATAGGTCGATTTGAGAGAAACACTTAAGAAAGGTGGGCCTGTAGGTATGCAAATACAGTTTGTGGATTCTCCCATGAACTAGGAAGAGAAGGAGGTGAGACCTGATGGCCCAGAGACAGGCCAAAAAGAGGATGTTTATGAAAAGCTATGGAAATATTTAATTGTTACTGACCAAAATATGGACAGAGCTTTGTTTCGACATGAAACACTAATTCTCCTAAAGCCTGCTTAATATGCCAGGGAGGAATGTTTTCAAAGTCTGAGCCATCACACAGAATGATATGACATTGCTTATACAATCACTTTAAATCTGGTAGTACACAAAGTTATAAATAGTAATAACAATCTAAAGATGAAGTGTGTAGATACAATTAACAGTTAATTTATTCTAAACTGCATTTACCACATCATTAGGTACAACATTCATCAATATGGCAGTTATTTGTGAAATAATATTTCAAACAAATTGCATTCAATTTGTGCTTCTAATCAGCCAGTTACATAATGCATTGTGAAGAGGTCAACTGGAACTGTATCATATATGTACTACATCATCAGAACACAGATTAGTCACGATTAAGTACCTAATCCATGTTATCTGTATATGTTACCGCTATTACTATTCTTTTAAATGCTAAAGGACAATGAAATGTATATAGGAAAGCTTCCTTAGCTTTCTCTGGGGACAATTTATTATGATATTTGCTCATGCTCAAAAAGTCAGAAGATTTGCACTTTACGTTATCCATTTGTTTAAAGGGAGGTTGTTTGCCATCTAAATATAAACTTAACTTCAGCAGTTGCATTCTCTATTAATTGACTCATACTTGGGTCCCTTTATGTGATAAACATGCACAGCTGATAATCAATGATACAGCAACTGTGTGTACAGAACAAATAAGAAAAGAAACACATATTCTGTGTCTGTACTTATGTATGCCAAGTGGAATACAAAGAAGAGCAATTGTGTGCTTTAAAGCTGAAGTCCTTAAAGGTAATTTATATTAATTTTTGACACACTGCTATTACACAAAAAATAACCTTTCCTCTTGTGTCTAAAATGCCCTTGCCACTGTACCTATTTAGTTCAGCATATATACTGATTTGCAAACACTTTTTCTCAATCCTAGAATTCACTTTCTCAAAGCTTGGGATTTATGGCAGATGGACCTCTTTTTTTATTTTCTTAACTGGGGGGGGTGGGGGTCCCTTCTGCATAAACCCTTTGTCATTCTTTCCGTTTTCATCATCTACATCTCCCAGGGGAGTCGGGAAGCTACAAGGTAAGAGAGTCTAGCTCTTCCTGCTCAGCCTGCACTGAAACTGGTCCTCTAGACCAGTTTGGTACTTACGCCACTTGGTACCCGCTCCTTTCCAAAATATCAGAGCACAGAGGATCCACTCAACAGTGAGAAAAAGCTCCTTATCCCACGAGCAAACCGAAAAAACTCCCGGGGCTTTTCCTGAGTGAAGAAGTACTGTGCGACAGGACCAGGCACCCAGCAGGTCAAAAACCTGCACCATATCTTCCAAATCTTATAATCCCTTTTTCACCCCAATTCAGTGAAAAAGACCGACATTTCCTATTTTCAAAGGGATCTTTGGCGAGAGGTATCCCACCTTTCAAGCTCCATCCTGCAATCCCAAACGCGACTCTTTGCTATTTTCAAACCACAGAACCACTCGTTTTCACCTCTTTTGCTTTCTCCTCGGCTTCCATACACGAGAAAGGTTTGGCTTTGTCTCTTCCGTAAGCACGTTTTTCCTAGCTGGGTTTATAAAATGACGAGGCTGCAGCGGGCAACTCTGTGCCTCTGTCAGGCAGCCGGCGCCGGGTGGGTGAAGCCTGGGAGGAACCCGCAGCACACACATGTATGTCTCAGCTGTTCCTGGTGTACTGGAATAATCCAGTGTCATCCTTAAGGAACTGCAGCAGATATAGGATTTATACCGGAATAAAGTATATTAAACGTTTGCAAATTTTGAGTGCTACAGGATCTTTGACTCGGCCCTCCTGGCCTACCTCATACCAGAGGAAAACGTCAAGTCCCCGTAACCTCTCATTTTCTCCTGTATTTTCACCACCTACCTTCCTCATTTAAGTGATAACATGGTGACTCTGAACAGCTTATTAAGACAATTAAGCCGACTCTAGGTACGAGGAGTTCAGCATCCCCCCGCCCGACTCTCCCACCACGAACCTTTCCCCAACAGCCCCCCCTCCGCCTCAGGTTACCCATTTCAGAGGCTGACTACATCTCACTTTTTTTTTAAAGCCAGCCCTTTCACTGATTACGGCCCACCCCGCCCCAGCACACACCAGGGCCTGTTCTTCTCATTTATTTTTCCAAACGGCAGGCTAGCCGTATAATAATAATAATAACAATAATAATAACAGCAATGCAGTGGGAGCTACGCCCCTCCCCTGGACCCAGGGCAGCTATTTCAGTAGCAGCAGCCCTGTGACAGAAAAAAAGCAGGACGAGATCTCTTCTTCTGCAGCGCCCTAATGAAGAGCCAGGCAGGCTTGATGAGACCTCGAGGACCTGAGCATACCAAAACTAGATTTTAATGCAGTCGTGGTGCCTGCTTTGCAGCCGCCGGCGGCACATGACAGTTGCCGCAGCCAATGATGGGTGTCCCAGCATTTACCACCCGCATTTTAGCTAGCCTGGCTGCCTCCCTGCCCTCCCGCCGTCTTTCTCACTCCAGGCAATTAAGCAAAGAGCACAAGGGGAGCCTTACACGGAGGCGTAACGAAGTCGCGCCGCGGTGTAACCTCATTCTCTAAGGGAAGTCTTGAAAGAACAGCTATAGTCCTCCTACATGTCAGCCTGGATGACAACAGGTTTAAATATAACCTAGTTCTTAAAATCCATATACATGCACGAAAAGATAAAGACGCTGCCGCCAACGAAAAATCAGCTGAGACGGAGGAATCGCGCTCCTCAGGGGGAAGCCGGCTCCCCTGCAGCGCCCTTTTTTTTGGGGGGGGAGGGTGGGGAGCTGTGAGGGCCGGGGCTCCCCGAGCCCAGCTCCCAGGCGGCGGGGAAATCCTGCCGGGGCGCGGAGTGGCGCTGAGCCGTGGTGCGCGCAGGAGCCGTGGACCGGCCGCCCCCGCGGGAGGGCGCGGACGGCGGATCGAGGCGCACCTGAGCAGCCGGCTGTAGAGGTGCAAACGGACTACGAACAAGCTGACCGCCGTGCCCCCGGCGCCTCCGACCTGCCGGTAGCCGCCCTGGGCTGGCCCGGGCCCTGCTGGCGGTGACGGCGGCAGTGGTACGCAGGCAAGGGGGCTAGGGCGGCACATGGTATAACCAGCCCCGCTGCTGGAAAACAGCTCCGAGGGGTTTGTCTGACCGGCCCCCACGGGACCAGGGCACTCCCTGCTCGCTTTGTTGTGCCAGCCTGAAATGCTGGTGCCGTGGTGGCCACCCCGTCAAGCAAGGGACGGATCGAGCCGGATCCCCAGCTGACTTAAGCAGATCCGCTGGGAAGTTTCATCTCCACTCGGGTCATTTGAGGTAGAGTTCCGTGATTGGTGTTCACGCTTTTGGGATTAAAGGAGGGGGAAACGACCGCTAATCTCAGGTGCTCATAGAAAAACACGTAGCGTTTCTGGTGCAAAACCACTCCAGCATGCTAGTTGCCTTTGGGTTCCTTGTTTCTTAGCGATACGATACACCGACTGCTGCCTTTGCAGTTCCCCGTTCACCTAAGGCAAGTGCTTGTACTTAACTGAGAAACATAAAATGCGAAAAATACAGAGAGGGGCTAGTATAGGGGAAATGGATATACAAATGTACGGAACAGCTAGAATAGAGGTGATGTCGCCTCTGCTGATCCTCATCCTTGCTGGGTGAATGCCAGAGTATTACCCCGCCGCGCCCCGCATTCCCTTTAAAGCGAATAAAAGGGATTTTCTTTAAAGGGGAATCGCAGTTCCCTACACCAGAGTGCTGACCCAAATGTATGCTTTTTCACGTGTGCCTGTATGCAGTAACCCCTGTCTGCCCATCTAAGAGCACGATGCCCGTTATCACTTTACGTTCCGAGGTGATTACGTACTAGCAATGCCGGCGCTGTGATCTGCAGCTCCTTCCCCACCCCGGGGAGTGGGGACCAGAGCTGTTGCCTCCGTAACGAGCCACTTCATTTTGGGAAACACGTCTTAAACTCGTCTACCAAATCACTCGCCACCTGTGCATGCACGAAACCCGCAACGGCAAGATCTTGATGCTGCCATCGCCGCGGGTTTTTTTTTGGGGGGGAGTGCCTCTCAGACGTTTCCAACACCTGCATTTGCCTCCAGAATAAAAGATGAGCAACGGAACAGAGGAATATTCAGCCCCTAGGATCAACGAGGTACCGCCGACCTGACCGGCCCTGCGACCCTAATGACGCATCAGTGCTGCCGCCAGCAGCTACCGCCGTGTCCAGAGGAGATGCTAATAATCACGCTGATAAACACTTCAAAATAGTCCGACCGAGCTTCCCCTCCCTCACTGGGCCTCTGTGTTTCAGTTTAAGCAGCATAGCTAGAGCATAACCTAGCAATCGCCAAATACAAGGAGATGAGTTGAGATATATGGTATCTCAGCAGTCTCTTTTTTTTTAAATTATATTGTATTTTATTTTATTTAAAGTTTAACTGACCCTTCTGGTCACCAACTTTCTTTGTGGTTCACTGTAAGGATCGCTCTCCAAGAACAAAAAAGAAATCTCGGAGCTTTGATAGAGACTCTGGATGAAATTAAGAACTTCAAACTCCAGATTTTTGAAAAGAAAAACAGATGTCCTGTTTGTTGAGTATAAATAACTCCGTACGTGGAAACCTTTTTTTTTTTTTTTACGCTGCATTAAATTTTTAAACTGAAAAAAAAAAAAAAGGGGGGGGGAGGCAGCAAAATATGTGGGTGACAAACCTCTAAATCTTTTCCCCTCTCGGAAAAGAAAGAAACAGGCAGACGGGAAACCCTTCATCTAGATGAAAGTGTTCAGTGTGTTTCCTAGCAGACCTGGCGAGCCTGCCCTGGTCAGTGCGGCAGCGAGGGGGCTTAGCAGCCGTGCTCGGGGGAGAGGAGGGCGGGAGGAGCAGCCGCCGGCCCCGGCCCGCAGCGCTGCCCTGCGCGGGGCGCACAGGCAGGTGCCCGCCTCCAGGCGCTCGGCTCCGCTCGGCCCCGCTCGGCTCCTCTCGGGCCCTTTCGGCCCCGCTCGGCTCCGCGCAACTTGGAGCGACCCTCGGGCTGACTTACGTGAGGACGTAGTTGACGCTGACGATGCAGTGCGGGCGGGACGAGCGGCTGTTGTGCACGATGGTGGCGTAGCTCTGCACCCACACCCAGCCGCCGTGCTTGGCCAGGAAGCGGTAGTACTTGGTGGTCACTTGCCCTTTCACCAGCACTGCGGGGAGAAAGCGGGGAGAGCCTCAGCGCGGCTCCCGCCTCTGCTTTGGTCGGCCCTGGGAAGGGGGCGCACACCCCCCAGACCCCCGTGGGCGAGGAGAGGGACTGGGAGCCCCTTAGCATGGCATCGGGAAGCAGCGTGGACCGAAACCCCCGTGGGCAAGGGTGGTGGAGACCCCCGGGCAGGGCTGATCTCAGTCCCTGGGAGTCGGGCCGCTCGTCACCAAAGGTTATTCGGGGAGATCGGTGGGGCAGGGTGATTACACTGGGGGGTTGAATCCCCCCACCCTCCCCCACCCCGACATATCGTCACCGAGATTTAGTTCTCTAAATCTGGCTTTGGAGTTTAGCTCTTCTCGTTACATTCTCTGTAAGGAAACTTACCGGAAATTAATATCCTTTTTATTCATCTATCCATGTATTAATGTCATCATGATATCAAAATAGAATAAAGAACAGCTCTCCGAATCGGGCTCACTACTGCAGTCAAAATTAGATACACAGATAAGAGTTGTGAGACTTGGTGGAAGTGGAACAAAAGTATTTGGATTTCACTGGCATGGCTTTTTGGAGCAAGAAAAAAGGGGTTTTTTTCTAACCGGAATTTGAAATTAACTGGGCGCCTGAGGTTTGTGCAGGGGAGTTCTTGTCCTGCAACCGGGAGCTGAGGAGGGAAAAACAGCCTTTCATTGCCGAGCCCTTCCATTTCCCTCCTGCTTCCAGCTCGGAGTTCAGCCTCTAACGACTTGTTTCATTAAAAGATGCCGCAGGTTTTGCTTATTCTCCTCTCCAGTGAGCTGGCTTTTCCCGTTCCGACCTAGAGGTAAATCCTAACGAACCCAAAGTCCATCTCCAGAGGGAGGAGGTGGGGGGCGAGGGGCAGGGTCTCTACAAGAACATCATCTCCTTACACAAGTGATGCGCGCATCGCAGGTGGAAGGTGTCACAGCCGTGGACGTGGTGGTAAAGGGTCTTCTCTATCAAGTCCTGGGGTTCGTAACCTGTTAGCTCAGCTACCCTGCAAGAGACACAAGCAGCAAATACCAGTGGGTGAGAGGACAGGAGAGGAGGCCTGGGGGAGAAGAAGGGAGAGGCTAGAGGAATAGATTTGGAAATAACCCCGGCTCTACCTGGAGTCTAAGAATATGAGCTTCATGTCTAGGCTGGCCCGAAACATGAACATATTGCTGTGGAGCTTGATCTCCGTCACGGCGCTGGGCGGCAGTGAGTGGCCCACGGCGACCAAGCCAACGTTTTGGTAGCAGCCGTCAAAGGGGGACATGTCCAGGCTGTACTGGCGGATCTTCAGGTACCCGCTGCAGTGAATGACCTGCCGGAGACACAGGAAAGCTCGGGGGCTGCCCAGGGGGGAGGCTGTGCTGTGACAGGCGTCCCTCCCCGCGGGGGGGACCCGGAGAGGCCGCCCCCCCCGTCCCGGCTGGTGCCGATGCGGCCGCCGCTGCCCCGCTCCACCGCTCCGGCAAAGCGGCACTGTCTGCCGGTTTTCTGCTTTTCTGTTTGGGTTGGGTTTTTTTCCATGCGAAAGTTCAGCACTGATCTAAGGCCCATTAAAGTAAACGAGATTTTTTTTTTCCACTGACTCAAGTGGTTTTTGGACCACCTCCTAACTACGCTTTTATTATTCTTCTAAAAAGGAAAGACGCGGAAGTGCCAAGCCAGTTACAACTTTGTAATGAAGAGTGTATGCGTGTGAGAGAAAGAGTTTACATGTGTGCGTATGTCACATGTGTAAGATATGTCTATTATATGGATAGAGCAGACGGGATCCGTAGCCAGAATGTGTCTTTGGACGTCGATTTAGGTACGACTCCTAAATGTATCCTTGCATATGACTGCTGTGTACTTCCAGTCTTACTTGTCTATTATTAGGGTGTTTCTTCCTGGAGTAATTTCAACAGATGTTCTTGTTCTACGGCACGTCGTGGCACAACATCTCCTTGGGTTATAGGTACCCACCGCTCTCCGGCGTGGTGCAGCTGACACAAAAGCGGGGAGAAGGTAGTAGAGCAGGGGCTGTCCCCACCGAGGAGCCCTGAGCAGAACCTTGTGAAACACCGGGGCAAAAACCTTGACTTGGAGAGTCAGAGCCGCTGAAACTGACGAGTTACCCAGTAAAGAAATAAATTAACCCAGGGCTCCCATTGTGTCACCTGACAGCTTCCACAAACACATCGGGAACGTCAGTGGTTATGCGAGGTTCGGTTTAAAAAGCAAAATAAAACAAAAAAACCCACGGGGAGCTCCATTGCTTGGTTTTGTGGTTTGAGCTCTTTAACCTGAAACTCCGAGAGAAATTCTGGCTGTGGACCACATGAAAGAGTACCGGGCTGGGACGGCCCCCGCGGGCGGAGGGCTCATCCCCACTCCTGTCCCCGTTTTTGCCGCCCGCCCAGCGTGCTCGGCGCTGCCGGAGCTGGGGCGCAGGAAGGCTGGGGGGTGGGTTGGGGGGGTCCTGGCCGTGGGCACGCACCTTGTAGCCCCCGCAGGTCAGGCCCGCGTTCCTCTTGGCCAGGACGCACTTCATCCTTAGGAAAAAGGACCTCTCGATCTCGTACTCTGGGAGGGGGGAAAGGCAGAGGTGGGGTGAGCCGCGGGCTCCGCCGCCCCTGCGCGGTTTCCTCCGCGGCCGCGCAGACCAAGCGGGGGGGAGTGGGGGACGGAGGGCTGTGTACTTTACCCTGCACAAAGTGCGAGTGGTAGGGCTGGTGGGCCGTGAGCACCGCCGTCATCTCATCGTGGTCGGCGGGGTGGATGTACTCGTAAATGCTATTGCCGGTCAGCTCTACCTGTGAGAGAGGAGGAGGAGGAGGGGGAGGAAGGGGTTCATCGCTGGCACCGCTCACCCTCCCCGCACGCACCTCCCCGGTCAGCCGGGGGGGCAGGCAGGCACGGGGGCTAGCAGCCCCCCCAGCGTACCTGCGACAAGCCCAGGTGCACGGAGGCAGTCTCCGAGATGTACATGATCTTGCCATCCGGAGCCACGACAAATATGAAACCATCCAACGTCTGCAGAAAAGGGTTGAGGGGTGGGAAGTATAAATATATCAATGGACAGACAGATAGATCCACCCATGAAGACAGATAGACCCATGAAGTACCTGTCCCTCGGATTTCTTTTAGCAAACAGGCATCCCTCTTCAGGCTGTGATTATTCAAAAAGTTGGAAGGAAATGGGCAAGTCCTGGAGAGGAATCTCTCTAAAGCTCCTGAACCCCTGAGATACAACCCACTTCTCAGACGGGGCCGAGCTCTAAAGTAATGCAAAGTTCCTGGGAAGTATCTAAGAAGAGGTCCCGGCTACCCGGTGATTAATACGTTGGTCCCAGAAATCCTGAATATTTCTAGCCCGTTTCAAATGTCGCTGGGGGTTTAGTGCTTGGATATTTGCTAAGGAGACTCTAAGTGAGCGAGGAGGACCTACAACTCTCCTCAGTGTAAATAAGGGATGAGACAATTCGTCAGGCACGTTTCAGCAGACATAGGTGGGACTTCTGGGTGTGCCAAGGGCAGAACAGACCCCCAAAAGGCCACGCAACCCTACCAAAAATGCGTGGTGATGGTAACTGCTAATATTCCTTGATATTGCAGACTGCAGTGAGTTTTTAAATATGTCCTACCTGATTTGTGTCTATGCTAATGTTTCCATGCTAATGTGCCTGCTGAGCCCTTCTGTCCAGAACAGCCTCCTCCAACTTGACCCTAGGGCCTCTCCCTGCCTTTACACCACTCTGAGGTTTAGCTCATTGCCGGGACTTGTCACCTTGTTAATAATTTGGGGAAAAGTCACGCTCCTGTTCTCTGGTCCCAGAAGGCACACCAGGTTACACTGTGAACCCCTCGCTGCGGACCCTGTGTGGGCCAGTGCTGGGGCAAAGGACTCGGAGGTAGCAAACCACAGCCCCATTACAAGGCACGACATTCAACTGCGACGGTTCGTATTTCTGAAGTCCGTCCCCCTCTCTCTTTTTTTTTTTTTTATTAAACATGTGAACAGTTAAAAATTAGTCAAGGTGGCAATTAAAGGCCCAGAAGAGGGAATGATTTCTTTAATCATTAATACCATACGGCTGTCGTTTCCAGACCAGTACCTGCAAAAGATGGGATCCCAGTTCCCGTCCAACGTTATCCAGCGGGCTGGTTCGGCTAGAGTGGCCCCAGGCTTCTCCAAGTCCTGTTTATTTAAGACACACACAAAAATGTAAGGTGAGGAGATGAAAAATTGACACGTGTTGGCCGGCTGGGGAGGAACCTTTTTTTTTCAATTTTTTGCTTGTATTCACTCTAAAACATGTATACATCTCATCTTTGGAAAACTGGACATGATTTCGTTGCACAGAGAAGCCTCTTTCGTGGATTTTTTTTCTCTCCCGTGAGAGAAGAATGCCAAAATACCTATTTTGAGTTAACGGTGAAGTTCACTTCTAAGACCTAAGTGAAAGAGCGTGCCAGATAAAAGGGCTTTGTAGCGCTCGCTGCCTTCGGCTACTGGGAACTGGCTCCTTGAACTTCAGGGAAAGCGCCTTCCTCCTAACGTCACCGGAGGGACCCTGGACAACACCGAGAGCTATTTAAAATGAAAGCGAGGGGTGCGCTGGGGGGGAAGCCTTTGATGTCGAGAGAAGGATGCGGTTAACGTGGCACGACGGTGCCTGGGAAGAGCAACCCCTGGGCGGCGGCCGGGCCAGCGAGGCGGGTCGGTCCTGCCAGCACCCGGGCGCTGCCTGCGGGTGGTTCCTCCCCCCGCAGGAGGCAGAGCTCGGCCACAACCTGCCGGGTAATTAGCCAGCAGGCTTTGGAGGGGGAGGGATAAGGATGGGCTTAGACCCCCTGCTCGCCAGAGATCGCTTTCCAGTTTGATGTGTGGCCTCCTGCCTATTTCTCTCTTCGGGGCCACCGTCCTCTCACCTGGAAGGTTTGTAATTACCTATTTGGGGAGGGAGAGAGGAGCGACCAGATGCGACTCCTCCAGCTATCGCCGAGCCCCGCATTAAAACGTTTTCCCCTTTAGTGATCCCCACGGAAAGCAAACTACCTGTCGCTAAGCCGAACGCAGTTTCGCTGCTGCCGTGAGGCGCTTCTGGGGCGGCCCAGGCAAGTCACTGTCCGAGGGCATGGCCCGTCCTCCCTCCTGCCCCACGAAGCCGGCTCTCCGGGATTTACCTCCCTCCCCACCATCCCTCCTCCCCGCTGCTCTGGCAGGCGGGATGGGTCTCGCTGCAGAAGGGATGATCTGCCTCCAAACAGCCCCCCTCCAGAAATGAACCTCTCCGGACCTGCCTAATGTTTCAGACGCCGCTTGTTTTCTCCTATGCAAAGCGGGGAAGAATAAAAACCAGATGGAAATTACTTCAACGGAGTGAAACTATTTATGGGCGATGCCTTTTCACAGTGTTTTTGCTGACATAATTTAAACAGGGCAGTTAAAACTTTTTACGCTTATGCCGTGAAATAAGGCTCAGCCTGGCACGCACACAGACTAAGATAAAGTAAAAGGGAAGAAAAAAGTACAAATCCTGATTGATGGCTGGGGTGCGGATCGCTCGGGGGAGGCGAGAGCCGAGCCGGCGAGGTCTCCCTCCCGCAGGGCGGGCTCGGGGAAGGCAAGACCCCATTTTCCGGCTATTTCGAGGCAAACAGGCGAGGTGGCGACAGCAGGCAGCCGCGGGCATTCCTCGCTATTGACCGGCTTCACCTAGGTGTTCGCCGGTCTAAACAAAGCTAACGATTTCCCCCGCGCTGCTTCAACGGGGCATCCCACAGCGGCCTTCGCCCGCCCTCCCCACCGCCGGAGCCCCGGAGCGATGCGCCCCTCTCGTCCCCACCTTTCCCTCTCTTCTACCCCCTTCCTCGTCCACCTCTTCAAGCCAACTTGTCTCTTCACCGCTCCTACACCTCTCTCCTTCCTCCTTAACTTCACAGTCCTGCAAAGGCAGGAGCATCTCTTTGGCCTGGCCTCCATCCCGCAGCCCCAGCGCGTACCAGGGCTCCAGGCAGAAACAGGCTCCTTCCCTTTAATTCTTCCACGCCAGTTAACGGGGACCCAGTGACTTTTTCCTGAGTCCCTGGGCTTCACTGCCCCCTGCGCCCTGCGGAGCGGGAGGACCCGCGGGGGATGCACCGGGGGCTCCGCAGGCACCTCTGCCTCCCGCCCCCCGGGGAGCAAGTCGCCAGGACGGAGGGTCACCCCCGCCCCCCGAAATCAACAAGGAGCTGACAAATCTTGCACAGCTTCCAGGGAAAGCGAGAAAAACCCGCTGTATATTGGTTTTTCCCGAGCTCCTCAGAGGTTTCTCCGCGGGGGAGCCAGGACAGCCCGTTAGAGCAGGGGCGGCCAAGGCGGCTCTTTGCGACGTTCCCCCACCTGGAGGGAAGTCTGAATGACGGGCTTCTGCATTCAGGGCTAAATCTGCGCTCCCCGCCTATGATTTAAGTTGTTTATTAATCGAAGTTTAAGGCCCTAATTATTCTTCTTCTAAAAGGGAAAATAACCCGACCCCGGCGGGTTAATGAACAGCTCACGGGCATTACAGGTTAACCTCGCCCCGGGAAGGCGGCTCTTCACGGGGCGCTGAGCTCGTCGCTGTGTTTCGGGTGGAAACCCCGCGCTGCTGGGCTGTGTCTGTTAATGGTTTATAGTTAAACGTTTTCACTCGTCTACCTGAACCGGCTTTTTGAAATCCTATCACACGAGACGATTCTTTGTACTTCCCGGATGTTTCAGCACTTTCAAGTCGGAGACTATTTCTATTCATTGCCAAGCCCAGCCTCTCCCAAATCGACGGGCTCTCCTGATGCCCCTTAAATACTGTTTTTAAAGACTATCCGAGAAAACCTCTCCATTAATATTCCCTTTTATTTTCCCCCGTCTATTCGCTCTAACATCCAATTTCCTTTTATCGAAGGGGCAAACTGATTTCTTGCACTTGACCTACCGCAGAAAATTCTGCAAATCCTTTGACTGTCAATTTAAAACAAAACAAGGAAATCAGCTCTCCCTTTTGCTACAGGATTACGCTTGGAAACAGGATCTAAAGATTCTCTTGTAATTTGGAGAGCCAACAACATAATAGGTTTGGAATAGAAACAAGAAGCTTTGTGAGGGGAAGGATAACTAAATCGTTTTTAGGCAAAGGATTTTCCCAGCTAAAAGTGGCCGAAGACAAAGCAAAACATAATCTATTTTGGAAGATTTCCAAGATATGCCACATTAACTTTAGCAGATAAAATTTGCTTTCTTCCCTGCGTCCCCTCCCCCACCAAGGTCTGGTTTATCATATTTACATAAGTAGCCTTAGAAGGGATGTATCTATTACGGATCTAAGGAGCTAGCGAGCTCACATTTCATTTGGAAATAGAGGCGAAGTTTTACTGTTGCTTAATACTTGATGCATTGTAGAACCATTTCCATTTAAATACCCCCGACCCACGGATTACCTCAATGGACTGGCTGCATGGGTTTTGTAATTTCCTGAAAATGAGATTTCGATTTATAAAACAAGAAACCAATTAGTAACCAAATGAGGCGAAGTAGATCCACTAAAATTGAACTAATCCCACAGGCACCATTTAGGCCAGTTCTTGGCGAATGAATGATGAGCAACCGTCTAGTGTAAGCTCAAGGCATCATCCAGCTGTGTTATTCAAGCAGCAAAAATAAATGTATCGAGCTTTTCTTTCGGAATGAATTTGATACTCTTGACAAAATATAGATTATAGGCTGCTACCTAACAATCCCCTCCACTCCAGGCCCCCCCCCCCCAGGATTTTTTTTTTTTTTTCCTAAGAAGATAAGCAATTTGGGCCACAAGAAAGTGTGCACCGTCAGGAGGAAGGGGGAAAAAAAAAAGAATAAAAGCAAGGCATTTTAGCCAGGCTCTTGCTTATTTTGCGAACAACAGCCTCGTTACCTAACCGCATGCGTCGAGACTGCGCCGAGACTGCGCGGATCCTGCTCGGAGAGAGCGTGCTGACTCAGCGTTTCTCAGCACTTCCCAGTGGAAAACCACTGCGCTTTCCACATCAAAAAAACCTCTCAATCGGTTTCACGGGACAGCTACACCGGCAAGCCCATGTGAAATGCCTTCTCCCCGGCCGTGCCCACCCCCAGCACGAGGCAACCCGGTCCCCACCGAGGGCCTGCCCCCCAAGCCAGGCTCACGGCCAGCGCCGCAGCGCTCGGCTGCGTTGGCCCTGTACTTCCCCTCATCGTTTGATTGATGCAAGCCTTGATGCCGGCAGCCAATGGAGGGGTTGGGTGGGTATCGTCCCTACCCAGTGGCGATATTGTCGCAAGAAGCTCCTCTGTCCCACGGAAGGGGGAAGAGATTCCTCAATCATTTCTAATTTGGTCTAGGCAAAGACGGAGGAAGGCAGGCGCAGGGAAATGAGACTCCAGGAGGCCCGGGCAGCTCCTTGGCCCTGGTTGATCTCCGGGTTACTTGTCCCTCTGTGACCATCTGCAGCGCAGAGCCCACCTCGACCCCCTCCTTTGTCTGGCAATAGCAAAGGGGGGCGGGGGTGGACGGTGGGGGTGGGGTAGCCAGAAGATGCGAGCCCTTATCTACTTTGTGTTGATTTGCCGGCTTTTAAAAGCGGTTACTACGATTTCCCCAACGGACTATCCGTCATGAAATCTCAGCGCAATCCGGATTCACGTTAGCAAAAACAACGGCAGAGCGGGCGACTTGACATACCCGTTTTAAAAATCACTTAGTGGAGAGCTCAGCCTGAGATCCAGATCCGCTTCTTTCGGGGGCCAGGCTTTGAGGGGCAGCTATCTCTGGGGGGGGGCGGACCTCTGGAGACCCCCTCGGGGAGTTGACCCTGCGCCCCGCCTGCCCGCACCGCCCGGCGAGGCCCACGGGCGCGGTTAGCGGAGCGAGGCCCACGGAAGCCGTACACGCCCAGCAGATGCTGGCTTGAAGACGGAGCCCCGCAGGCAGAGTTTTCTCCTCTTGCTGAGGATGGGAAGAGGGAGAGGCGCGGGGAGCTCGCCCGGGGGCAGCCCGCTGCTGCGGGGCCGCGCTGGGTGCCGGCCCGCCGGGGCAGCAGCGGGGACTCTTGCTTAAGCCGGGTCCAAGGAGCCCCACAGCGCGTTTCGCTTCCAGGCGCTTCTGAAAACTCCCTCTCCGGGCAGCGGCCCCCGCCGCCACGCTCCCGGGCTCTCCCCGCCGCCCCGCTCCCGGGGGCCGCGGCGCGGCGACTCCTCCGCTCGCTTTTGTTTCGCTGCGTTTGTTTTGCCCCTTTAACAGCTGCTCTCTGCTTATTAAAGATGGAGGAGAGACAGCTCGCTCGCCCGCGCCACCGGGGGTGCTGACCCCGTGGAGGGCGAGGGATGCGGGACCCCCGGCCACCTCCGCCCCGGGGCTCGCCCCTTTCCTGCGGCACCGAGGCAGGCCGGGCCCCGGCAGCCTCCCCCGCGGCGCTGAGGAGGCCGAGGAGGGGCGGCCCGGGCCCCGCTCCGCTCCCGTCCCCGGAGCAACCTGCTGGGCGAAGCCGCTCGTAAAGGTTTACGGCGGCCGCGGGCATTTCACCTCCGTGTGCAGCTCGTAAAGCAGCACCTTCCCTCTCTCCCCATCGCCCCTCGCTGGCACCGCTGCTGCCTTATGTCCTTCCCTGCAGCTGCCCTGGGAGAAGCGGGGCACGGACGGTTGTTTGGGGAGAGGGAGGCGGGACAGCTCTGTCCCCATCTTCAAGGCGGTCGTTTTCCCTCGCTGCCCAGGGAAAATGACAAATAACAGCACCGGGAGCCGCAGGGACAGAAGCTGTACGTCCTAGTCACCGGCAAGCGAAAAGGCAACTGGATGTTGTATCGAGGAATTAGCTTGATTCGATTAACCGTTTAATTAAACAGCCTACCGCCAGCGCTCCGTTTTGCCATCGCCTAACGCCCAACAGGGCTGATTTCTCAGTTAATTTAACCGGCAGTGGTTAATGATAACTCAAAATCTCGGCCAAATGAGGCTTCTGTGAAGGAGTGGGTCGCCGTCGGAGGGTTCAGATGAAATGCAATAAGCTATGTTTAAAAAAAAAATGCTGCTCATTTCCAACTGCCCGCGGATGCCATTAGCAAGGTTTTGTAAAGATTTATTATCTCGGTAAATCACATGTGTTCATTTGAAGCAGAGATAAGTTAGCATCCCGCTTTCTTTATAAAAATAATAACAAGAGGGAAGAAAAGTCCTGTTGACTAAACAAACAACCCTATTAAGAAAACGGTAGTGGAAATAATGCCGATACTGATTCACTCTAGAAAGAAATACCAGCATTTTGGCACACACGGGGTAATGGAATTGCGCTCTGAAATGCAAACAAACGGAACCTTGACCAAATTGGAGGGGGGGGGGGGAAATCAGGGACTTTTTCGAGCGCTAACTACTTATTCGCTTCTACAGAAGGTGCAAATTCAAATAGCCCTTATTCCGAAGAATTTGGGGAAGGAGCGGTTTGCACCAATGCACATGCGAACACACGCTGAAAAATATCCTCCAACATTAAAACGGTCGTATGTTACTAAGAGGGGAGAGAATGATTCTAAAGAAAATACTATTTTTTTCCACTCATCTCACTTAGTATTCTTTCTAACACATAAATCTGCTTTTTCAACGATCATGCTGGTAGTTTAGTTCTGCACTTCACATTTTAAGTTCACATCAAGACTGGAATTAAACAGAGAGGCAGCGTGGAGAGTAAACTGCAGCTTAAATGAGAAAAACTTCTGTAAGAAAATAAACACTGAAACCTAATGCTCAATCATTTCCCTTAGCAGTAAGAAAAACAGCATTAAATCACCTATCCACGTGGGAAAATGATTTTTTTTTTCTGCTGATCTCTTCCCCCTTTAAAATAAAACAAGATTAAGGGTTTCAATATTGAAATGTTAACCATCCTGATTCGGCGAAAGTTTATGTAAACGGAGCCTCTGCTTTTGTCTCGAAAATCAAACGCCTCTCTGCGCCGAAACGATCCGTCCCCAGTAGGACAGAGATTGCAAACCCTCCTTTTCCCTCTCTCTATTCGCGTAAGAAGAATAGGACCCTCAAAATATTCCTAACTAAAAAAGAAAAACACCCCACCCCCAAAAAAACCCGCAACCAAAAAAAACCCTATTTATTGCACCGCTTGGGTTTTTTTCGGTTTCTTTGGGTTTGATTTTTTTCCCCCCCTCCCTTCACTTTCGGATACTGGCGAGGGTCAGTGAAGAATTGCCCTGCTAGTTATAGCGACCGGATCTTTTTTGAAGAAAAATTCTTTTAGTCCTTCGACATCCCGCAGATTTTTCCAGACATTTTTTGAGGCCACGTTACTTGTCATTAACTGTTTAATGTTAAATGGCAATTTTAGGAATTTTTTTAAAATAAACATTAACTTACGAGTGAATTTATTAGGAAGTTCTCCTTAAAAAAAAAATTTTCCTTACTGTCCTCAGCGATTTAGCAGATCTTCAGCCTTTCCAAAAGACTGATCACCGAAAACTACTGTATGTCTTATAGGCTCTCTCCTCCTGAGACAGAAGAGTTTTGGAACTGAAATGATGCAAGCTACCTAAGCCGCTGAACGCTTTTCGCCCTTGACAGTTTTAATCTGCTGGAGACCTAGTAAAGTGAAATCAGGGGTAGAGAGACCAACCCAGGCGTTTTAATAGCTTGTGAGACTGACACAGCCATTACGAGAGGGAGCTTGTTGGGAAACCTCTCCTCGGTTTCTCGAGTTTATTCGGTGCCACCGGTTTGTGTTTAGATTTCTGTGAGTGAGACGGAAACCGCGCCGTCATGATTCTGTGTCTGTGACTCTCCTGACGTTTTACTCCCAGAAAACTCTCTTGTTTCCAAAATGAACCCGAAATCTACCCACCTTCTCTCCCTCTAGGAACCTTTCGGGCGTAAAAACGTGCAGACAAACGCACACCGATTCTTTCCGCCTGTTTCCCTGTCCCCAGCCCCGCGTGTGCGCGGCGATGAGGAGTGTATATCTTTCTGTACGTGATTATTTACAACCAGCCCCTGTGCAAGCACTCTCCGGGCAGATGGAAATTCGCTCTTGTACCGGGGAGAGGGGGTGTGAGTTACACTGGAACTGCAGCTCGCTCTTACTGAGGCAAGGCTTCCCTACCCTGACTCCTCCAAGACGTCTTTGAATGTATGACATGACACTTCGCCGTGCTCCCGAGCCTCCTGCTACCCATCTGCAGCCCTTTGGCCGACTCACCGGGTCTGTCCCGATGCTTGTATCGCTTTCCTCCCCAGGGAAAAAACAAGCAAACGGGCCCCTCATTCAATCCATCCAACATCCCTAACCTGCCTACTCCTTTCAGAAAGGCTTTTCCTTCGGGTGCGTAATTGCCCTGGCTGCCGCTACCTGTCCTCCCTTCCCAGCCAAGAAATTACTTCTTTTTCTGGCTGGGGGCACCGGGAGACCAGGGTCGCCCCCCTCTTCCCCGCCTCCCCCGGCCCCCGCAGCCGGAGGAGCCGAACGGGCCGGTGCGCCGGCACACCCGCGCCGGGAGCCCAAGCGGCTGCTCCTCCCGCTCCTGCCGCTTCCCCAGAGCCCCCACCGCCCCCCGAGGTCCCGGGGAAAATCACGCGGCTCCGGGCTGCGGCTCCCGCGCGGCCAGGCACAGGCGCAGCGCCGGGCGGCCGCTCGTGGGCGAGTCGCTCGTGATTAATCGCGGCACCGGTGAGAGCGGGGAAACCCGCGGCTCCAGTGCTGGACCGGGATGCGCTCCCCGCTCGCCCGCACCCGCCTC
>VYZW01039628.1:6736-42712 GCA_013401315.1 Balaeniceps rex | reverse complement strand
CTTATTCTTAGGCTTATCCCATACTCTTACACTTATCTGTTTGGTGTTTTTTTTTTAATGTGTCAGTAGGTTTAATGAAAATTGTTATTTTTCCTCCTCTGCATTAATTAATAAAAGAATGTATGAAATCGGTGTTTTTTCACTGTTTTCTTAAACTATCTGGTACCGTTAATATCTCGCTCACATTCGTGGTCTCCTTGTTTGTTATTCCTCATTTTCTTGTATCATTCATGTTTTAGTTCATTGTCTTAACATGGTCTTGCAAGTGTTATTCTCTGATATCCTAAATTTTTAAAGCTGAAGAAGCAGAGACAGACTTTTGTACCCATGCCTTTGGCGGCTTTATATTTGAATCAATTATTTTGGTGAGAATTTGTCATTCAGAAGGCTTCTAGTATTACTTGCTTTTCAACTTTATACTAGTATACCTTGAAAAATATGAATATAAATTTAAATTCTCATATGTATAGTCACAATAACCTAATGTCCTTGAGATTTTGTGTATTTATTTTTACACTAAGATTTTGGCGTCTACATACCTTATCCACCCCTTTCCTTTCCTGTCAGGAAAAATAAGGATAACATTTTAAATTCCCTCTTTCCTTGTGTGTCTATTTTATAAGTATGTTTGTGTTCCATCACATACCAAATCTTGAAACTAGGAAAAAATGTTAACATTTATAGTACAACATTGCATCTTAATCTGACGGGCTGTATTTAAGCAACGGAAAAATATTTCTATTAACGTTTTTATTTATAGAATAGAAATAGTTTACATAAAATAAACTCTTAAATTATAGAAAATTCTTATATTGAACATATTGAAATAAATACATTAATTTTATACATTAAATTGTATTCAAATGAACTATTAACAAATCACCACAGAAATCCATATTTCAGGTTCCTGTTTGAATTTCTTTAATTAATATCAGATTTTATTTAGATAATGTATGTTCTATGTTGCTTTTCCAAGTCTTGTTGTATACTGTATATTGGATATGTTTCTCCTAATTTTCTAACAGCACTTGCCAGGTTTATGTGAGAAAAAAACTCAGTAAGTAGCTAGGTGACATATAATTATAATTCCCGAGAATTTCTAATCTTTAGTAATTTGCCCAAGGACACCTGTTTGTTCTAAGGCCTTGTGATGAGTTGACCCTGGCCAGGAACTAAGCACCCCCCAGCCACTCACTCACTTCCCCTACCCCCAGTGGGATGACGGAGAGAACAGGAAGAACAAAAACATGGAAAACTGTGGGTAGAGATAAAGATTATTTAATAAGTGAAGGAAAGAGAAAAAAGAAAGAAAGAAAAAAAACCCCTCACTCCAAACCCAAAAAACCCTAAATGATACAAAGGTACCTTCTGCCAGCAGACTGATGCCCAGACAGTCTCCAAGGAACTAGGAAAGACTACCCCACAGTTTTATTGCTAAGCATGACATAATATGGCATGGTCATTTCAGGTCAGCTGTCCCATCTGTGTCCCCTCCCAGAATCTTGTCCACCTCACCATGGGGACAGACTCAGAACCAAAGAAAGCCTCAACACTATGTAAGCACTGTCCAGGAAGAGCGAAAACATTGGTATATCAACACTGATTTAGCCACAAGTCCAAAATACAGCACCATACAGGACGCCATGAAGAAAATTAACTCCATCCCAGCCAGACCCAGTACAGTCAGACAACTTCTTTTCCAGTGCTAATAGTTCTGGAAAAAAGGTTGAAAAAATATCGACTAAAATAATTCAAAACTGGGAAGCAGAATAAAACTTAAAATTTTCACAAAAGCGAAATTTTATTACTTTTGTTGTCTTTGTCTTACGTTTCTTTAACTTTAATGTTCTGGTTTCACTACCCAGTATTTGTAAACCATATTTATGAGCTGCCTTCTTTGGATATCTACCAGACCAGATAACTACAGAAAATTCCTATTAGATTATTGTGCAGGAAAAACAGAGAGGAAATAGTGACAAAAGAGAAAAAATAAAACTAAGACCTAGCAGAAAATATATTCTCATTAGCATTGTACACTGCCAGGAATTACCACATTTAGCTGGTGATGGAAGGGAAACAAAA
The DNA here is from genome assembly GCA_013401315.1 of Balaeniceps rex. Lineage (NCBI taxonomy): Eukaryota > Metazoa > Chordata > Aves > Pelecaniformes > Balaenicipitidae > Balaeniceps > Balaeniceps rex. The sequence goes on along the minus strand of VYZW01039628.1, from coordinate 40,630 downwards.
CTGGTAGAGGTTATAGGGATATTTTCCCTAATTGTACTTTTCCTGTGCTATGGGTAGTATGCACTGAGGATTAATAAGTAGAAACATTAAATTGCTTCATTCCAGGGCTGCATAAGATAAGTTATAACTTTTCTGTGATAGAGCTGAAAATGAGAATTCAAAAGTGAATTCTGGCAGCGACTTCAGTGAATTCAGGATGTCAACATAAGACTGTATTAAGCCCCTGTCCTCTGTTTACTTCAAAGAGGCAGAAAAGGGCTGCTAAAAGAGATGTTCTGGCTGCATGATATTGGTAACAGCCCAAAGGTACAAAAGCACTGCTATTTGATATGAGTCACCAGCTAAAAATACTATCTTTTTGCAAATTATTTTAAATATATTATATGCATATATATCCATGTGTAGATAGATAAATGACAGAGATAAAACTAAACCAATCACTTCAGAGAAAAGATTTTTTTCTTGTAGTTGTATTAATTCTCCAGAAATATACATCTTCTTCCTTGTTTCATATTTCTAAATATCTGAAGAATTCTTTTGCATTAGTTTTTCTTACTTTTGTTTAGAAATTTGAAAGCTTATAGAGAGCATGAATTAGCACAAGAGAATCCTGAACCAATATTCTTTTAGTATAAAATAACCTACCCAATTAATTCGCTGTGCAGCAATTAACAGAGCTATGCAAACTTTAAAGCAGCTTCACCGAAATAAGATTATACTAGCTTCAATGTTAATATTTGAAAACTATCAAGAAAAAAAAAAACAAAACATAAGCAGTAGAAATGGCATCATAAACTTCATTTTTAAGGAAAAAAACCTGTAATTTTAAGGAAAATGTCTAAATTTATCACATTTGATGTAGCAATGAAAGAATTCATTGCTCAGAAAAGCAGTTATGTATGAGACCTGTCGTGCTAAAACAGGAAAACTGAGGTATGTATGCATCCTGTAAAGAACACTGTATGGTACCTTGCATGGAATTGTGAACCTCTAAGAAATTCTTGTATTTTGTACTTATAAAAGCTCTACTTCATTGCAATTCATGAGGTTACTTTTAAATGTATATTTATCTCAAACTTCAAACTGAACTGTTGGTCCTTGTGCATCTCAATTGACCAGAAAGCATGTGATTGATTCATAATAGCCAAAGAACTGTAATGTTGCTTGCCCAGGTGTTATTCATGGGCTATAAAAAGAAGTCAAAGAAAAAGCTAAGAAAACTTAAATTACCGTGGGGGGAAATATTGTAATATCTGTTCAGTAATGCAAGTTTACTGCAGTCAGGAGAGATGCAGGGACATAGAAAATCAGATTTCATAAGTTTCAGTGCTTTTGGAGCAAAGTGGTCATTGTTTTTAGGGTTAGGCATATGGTTTTAGAACTAAGCCAGACGTTTATACACGTGTAGTTTAATAATATTAAATTACAATTCCAAATGCTTTCCCTGAACTGCTACTATTTGTTAAATTTAATAAAAATCTAAGTTAAAACTTTGTTTTGATAGGTTTCCAAAAGCAATGAAATGCTAAACCTGCTATGTGCTTAGTGTAAGGGTGTTAAAGAGTGTGTCAAACTACTAGAAGTAATATAATTTAATTTACAGCCAGGTCAGTTTTAAATTTACAGTGGGCTGAATTATTTGTAGGAATCTGTCTCTGTTTATTGGTAGTGTACATTACAAGTTTGAGTTATAAGAGCGGAACTGGACTGTTAGTACTGGTGCAGTACTTTCATTGTCTCGTCATTTTTTATCATTGCAAGATAGGGGTGGCAAAGAGATTGCTACAGAAAAAAAACAACAACAAACCAACCTCTTTTTTTAATTAAGAATGGTAAAAAATATGAAAGCCAAGTAAATCAGTAATTGAAACCAAAATCTTGAAAGCACTTGAGCATTTGCTTTAAGATAAGGATATGCATGTTTGAAGGTATGGGAACCTCACTTTTCAGTATTTCATCATTATTTCCAGGAGTCAGAGTGAATGCTGAGAACAATTTATTTAAAAGGTAACTTATGACAAAATCATAATTTATGGAATTCACATATATCTACATGGTGCATGTCTGTGTATGCATGTCTATGTGGTTATGAATATATATAACATTTTTTAAATACCTATTGTGGGGGAGTATCATGGTTTAGGTCAGGATGAACTAAATATATTAACTATTACTCAATAACTGGGTCTGTGTCAATGAGTTCTGAAACGTATTGTCTCTATGAAAGAGTGATTAATAATGCAAAAAATGCTACAAAGTTACAGAAAAGTGGCTACGTCTGCTTCTTCTTTTCTTGCTCAAAGGTGTTTTAGACTTCAGAGTCTGGGAAGGGCCAGGATCTGAGCATGGTGGCTCTGGCTGCATAAGCTTGGTCTCAGGCACTCCTGGAGGTCCTCCATGGCCAGGTGCCCCTGAAGGTAAAGTCATGCTGACCCATATTGGGATGGTGGAGGGTGGATAAGCTTTACAAAGTGGGGAGCATCTTCCAGATTGTTTGATCTTTACTCGCTGGTAGACTGCTTTAAGATGTTGCTTGTTGCTGGGTGTAGCAAGTCAATGTGCAGATATTCTTGTATAAATTTAGTTCTGCTGTTTCTACTATTTACATGTGGGTGGGGTTTTTTTCATACACCTTTCTAATTGTGCTTTACCTAACAAAAGGTGTGTCCCTAACAACTACTTAGCAATATACCATAGGCCTCCAATATCAGCCTGATTACTTAAGTGTTGTCAACTCAGTAGGCCAAGAGAGGGAGAAAGTCAGATGAGATGAATCCCCTCCTGGAATTCTTGTCCTGTTTTCCTTAGATGCTCTATGGTTTCATAGAATCATAGAATCATAGAATGCTTTGGGTTGGAAGGGACCTTTAGAGGTCATCTAGTCCAACCCCCCTGCAGTGAGCAGGGACATCATCAACTAGATCAGGTTGCTCAGAGCCCCGTCCAACCTGACCTTCAATGTTTCTAGCGATGGGGCCTCCACTACCTCTCTGGGCAACCTGTTCCAGTGCTTCACCACCCTCATTGTCAAAAATTTCTTCCTTATATCTAGCCTAAATTTCCCCTCCTTTAGTTTAAAACGATTACCCCTTGTCCTGTCACAACAGGCCTTACTAAAAAGACTGTCCCCATCTTTCCTATAGGCCCCCTTTAGGTACTGAAAGGCTGCAATAAGGTCTCCCCGCAGCCTTCTCTTCTCCAGGCTGAACAGCCCCAACTCTCTCAGCCTGTCCTCGTAGGAGAGGTGCTCCAGCCCTCGCATCATTTTTGTGGCCCTCTTCTGGACTCGCTCCAACAACTTCATGTCCTTCTTGTGCTGAGGGCTCCAGAGCTGGATGCAGTACTCCAGGTGGGGTCTTACCAGAGCCGAGTAGAGGGGCAGAATCACCTCCCTCGACCTGCTGGCCATGCTTCTTTTGATGCAGCCCAGGTTACGGTTGGCCTTCTGGGCTGCAAGCGCACACTGCTGGCACTGCTGGCACTGTTTCTGTCATGCTGTACAGACTCACTTTGAAAAATGGTTTCCTTGAGAGAACATTGTATATCCTCTTCCACTCTTTAAGCCAGTGAGATCATCAGTTTGCTGAGTTTGTCATAGTGAGTGCAGCTCCCTGTAAAAGGTCATTGTCTCCATGTCCAGACTAAATGAGATATGTCTTCTCCTCGTTGTATTACCTCCTATTCTTTATATAACACTGTAGCTGTAACACTACTGTCATTGATACGGAAGTTTTAAAAGTCAGGGTTTCAGACCACAGCTGCCGTTTCCTTTATGATCTGCAAGATCCTTTTGAGCTTTTGTACTTTTTTCCCACTTTTCATGTTCTAGTCAGCAACTTCCACTTTTTTTCATTCTCCTAGAAACTAATTTTGGCGGACCATTAGTTTTCACCAGTAGGGATCACCATATTCTTTTTTGGAGAGAAAAAAAAAAAATCTGTCTAACCAGACAGTATATAGAATTTTAGTCAAGTTAAATATTTAACATTGTATTCAGCTTTTCAAATGCACATCTGGCTTTGAATGTGTGACTGTACCCAGGATGGAAATAATGAATCATAGAATATCCTGAGTTGGAAGTGACCCACGAGAATCATTGAGTCCAACTACTGAATCCACACAGGACAACCTAAAAGTTATACCAAATATCTAAGAGTGTTGTCCAAACACTTCTTGAACACCAATAGGCTTGGCGCCATGACCACTTCCCTGGGAATTTTGTTCCAGTGCTCGACTGCCCTCTCAATAATAATGTAAACACTGACAATTCCTCAAAGTGATTAGCTGACTATATGTAACCTGTAACTATCCACAGACATTTATAGTGATTGCGTAAGTACTAAGATATATCACATCAGACTTTTTTCTTGCATTTCAGACTTGATAAAAATCAGTCGACAGTAACTCATGCTTCACTGTTTTAATGCTCTCAATATAGACTTTGCTTCTTTAATAAATCTTCTTTTTAAGATGTCTTTAGACAATATTACAGAACGTAGGTAAGTGTTCTGGAATTCCAATCGATGCTATGAATGCTGTTTAGTTTGCCTACTCTTCTGTTGATAGTATTATATATAAAGCATACTTTTCTAAAAACCATTCACCTTATACATCACTTGTTTAGTTATAGTTTGAACTAAACTAAATCACTTAGAGTTTCTCAGTTTACACTTATATGAAATGATTTCATATATTGTTGAAAAAATCATATATTTTCTTACCTGAAAATACTTAGAATGCCTTCTAGAAGCCACAGACAAGTCAGTGGTAGCTGCAGCTTTCAAAATTACCATATCATTTTGTCAGCGGTGCAGAAAGAAATCTGGAATTTTGCTTCTTATGGTAAATATCCAGCGAAATGAGACTAGTTATCAAACCCAAAGAATATGTACATATTTATTTTTCTGATTTTATATTAAAATCAGATTGACTGGACAATTTTATTTATGCTACTTGAAGGAATTATAAATATCTCGGGGTATTCAAAGATAGAGTAGAAATTGAGGAGTGACACGTAATTATAAATATAATTGAGAAGACATGAACTTTTATTTTTTATTTTGTTTTATTTTAAAGTAAACAACAGGACTCACTACATCTTCCTTTAATTCTCTTCCATTTCTTACATAAAAATAACCAGCATTGTATTATGTGTATTCAGCTTCAAAAAATAAATTATATACAAACTCTTTGGGAAACTACTTGGTCCTTAGAAGCTATTTGTATACTCTGAAGTAGCAGCTTTGCAGGAAACACAAAAAATACTTAAAAAAAAAAAAGTGAACTATAATGGAGCCAATTATCACACCTGTAGACTAATGACTCACTATGTGTGGTAGCCACTTCTATCAGCTTTCACTAACAAATGCACAGGTATCTTCTGATGAAAGAACAGCAATTTTTTGCATGCAGCAGAAATTATTTTTGCCCCTCTCTCAGAACAAATTTCTCACATTTATAGAAAAATATTTCTTCCTCTCAATAAAGAAGACATGCATGTTGTGAGTGACACTTGGTCTTGTTCATCAACTTGTGACTTTCATATATGATTTACATTTCAGAAACAGATAACAGATGACTCTGATCCTTGTCTTAAAATTATTCCAGTTGTCTTCTGAAAAAGCAGTAAATATATGAGAAGAATCGTATCAGAATTAATCAACTTTATAACAAACTCTTGCCTTAAAAATTTGAATTACATCATTAGAATGAGAGCCTGGTTGATTTTTCTGCTCTCCTTAATCTTTGGAGAAAAAAAAAAAAGCATTGAGTTATGGATTATTAAGAATTTATTTTCTGTTACATCGTGTATACAGAATTAGAGATCCTTGCACAGTAACTCTTTATTTGATATCAGTGTTATATGTTGATATTTTTGGCTTGTTTTTTTTTTTTTTCTCTGCAACATGCTGCTGGCAACTTGAAAGGGAAGAAAAATCTTGACATTGACCTTTAAGAAAATAAATTGCAGTATTAGGAGGGAATATCTGTCTTGTGATAGTATTGTTAAAAAGAAATAATATTAAAAGTATTGTTTGCTAGAATATAATGCTATCCCCTACAAATTTAAAGTATTGTGCTGTTTAGCATGCAATGGATCAATGCCGGGCCTGGCTGTATTCACAAAACAAGAGAAGAGTTGTCTGAAGAGGACTTCTGGACGTCATCCAGCTCAAATTCCATCAGGCAGCATGACAGCCATGGTTTGTCTAATCTGGTCTTGAAAACAGGGTAGTCAGACATGATAAAACATTGAAAACATGGTCATTAATGATCTGGGAAAGGGATTGAACAAATAGATCTCCAGTTCTGCAGATGATACTAAGCTCTGCTGGATAGTCAATTGCCGTGTTGATAATAAGAAAATCCACAAGGACATCACAAAACTCAGTGAACTAAAAGATGAGCTTCAATTTGGATAAATGAAAATATATATATAGGTAAAGAAAATTATACCATGCCTACACGATGCTGAAAACAGAAGTAACAATTACAGCCCTGAAACCATAAGTTTATGAAGAACCCCTGCATTTTTAGGCTTTCCTCATAAAGGCAATGTAGTACTCACGTCAAAGTTTTATAGAGTTAAGTCATTTCACCGTCTTTTCTAGTTCTGGTCTCCACATTCTAAGGATGTAGGATGGCTAGGGAAAGGACAGAGAATAGCAACATAAGAAGTGAAGATGTCGCCTTGTGAGGAAGTGGTAGAAGGCTGGTTTTCTTCAATTCAGAGAGGAAAAAATTTAAGAGAATTATGATGGAGGTTTACTAACTCATTAAGAGCCTTGATTAGCTGTTCACAAATAGAATTGGAAGCATTCTGTTAAAGCACCAAGAATTTGATTTGAAAAATATGTTGGAGTACTTGACACAGTGGGAAATTAACCTCTGTAGCTTGCTGCCACAGGACACTATGGAAGCACGCAGTATCAGAAATTTCAAAAAATGGGTCAGACAAATTCGCAGACAACAAGCTCATAAAGAGATCATAAAAAGATTACTCAGAGTCCTATTACAGAAGTTGCACTGGGAGCATGAGGAAAATCTGCTGCAGAAAGTGATCAAGCTAAACAGTGTATCTTACTGCCACTGTCAGAGACTCAAGTCTGGGCTAAAGGGAGCATTGGTTTGACCCAGCAGGGTATTTCTTGTGTTCTTCCAAACTCTCCTGGACACCTGGGAGTTTACAATTCTTGATAGAAAATACCTATAATTCATTTTGACAATTTAAAAAATAACACATTAGAGAAAATTGGCAAAGTTACAGACAATTCTAAATGTATCTACTGCCTTTTATTTATCTTCCAGATCAATTTAATACTTTTAGTAATTAAAGGAGTTTGGAGGATTTTTTTTCTTTTTATAAGTACACTACCTCTTCTCAATATGGGTCATGGCATCACCACAGGCAACAAAAGTTTCATAATAATAATGTCTTCCTGCTCTTAAATAAAGGATGAGAGAATCTAAAATGGAATTTAAACAGAAACTTCTGAGAGCTCCTTATCATCTGGCAACTAGTCCCAAATGTCTACACTTGGGGAAAAAGGAAAAAGGCATGAGAACATGTCTTAAAGAAGTCTAGATTATAGGTCTAAGGTGATCAGAGAAGCCTTCCTTAAAAAAAAGAAAATAGTATTTGCTTTTGTTTATATTTGAAAAATAAAAAAGGGAAGAATATTCAAATTTACAACACACAAATTTAAATTACATTAATCTAAAGTAAAAATTCAAAGAAATTACTTCAGTCTGGAAAAGTCATATGAGTTTTAACATCAGTAGATTATAACATGTAGCTAGCTGAGTCTGTGCTTACTTTAAATCTTATTATTTTTTTCAGTAGTAACATATTCAAAACAGAGATCCACTTGACTTCACGTAACAGATGCATCAAATTAAGCAGTAAGTCCTTATTAAGAAATCTCTCTTTTGATAAAGTAAATTCTTTGTGATCATCAATTGCCTTTAATCCTAACCATTTGATCTTGAGTATATTTTCTTATTATAACTATTTTCCAAACACACTTTTATGAACATTTAAGACATCTGATCTTAAAACTCCTCAAAACACAATTTTTTTTAGAGGAAATACATTTGTACAAACTTTATATATAGGTGGTAGGATTCAAATAAAAAAAGACAATTCGGAAAACAAATATAAAAATACGCAATATAGAGGCAGGTACTCAAGTGGAAGATGTGTAATAAACATATCTTTTAGATATAACTCTTCCTTATTTTTTAGGCAGAAAGGGTACTGAAATGTAGGTACACATCTTTGGACATTTCCAGAGTTTCCAAAATTTTTGAAGGAAAGTTCATTGTGTCATATTTTTTCTCTGATCATATAAAATAAATTATCTTCCAAAACTTGCATTCTTTTGCACATTATCTTTCATTTTAAAGACCTTAGTGCACTTGAGCACCATGCTGAAAATTCTTTTTTTTAACTTCAGAAGAAAGTATAGTATCATGATGTAACCAAAGCAGAGGCCTTTAACACCTATGCCTAAATGTACTAATCAGGATTTAATTACTATTAGCTATAACCTAAGAAGGCTGACCGGTAAGGCAAAACAAAACAAGAAAAGTAGCATCAGGAGCAGGGGAGAAGCCCCTTTTTAGGGAGGGACAATATTATAAATATCATGGAAAGAAGACAAGACCATTTTGGTTCCAGCTTCTTTCCTCAAACCTCTCAAGCCCAAATGAACCCATGTGGAACAAACAAGGACCATAGCCATCAAAATTATATGGTTATTGTTTACATGGAATAGTATACTTGTAGACAATGTAGAATATGTTTTAAGACTAATGGTTTTGTATATGTCATGATGATGATGAATATTGTGTATGAACAGAGAATTTTCAAGAAATATCTTGTTAATGAACATAGCAAAGCGTGGTTTTAAGGTTTGAAACTAGCCTGATTTGTCAGTCTCCTAAATGCTCCAATCGGTGTAATTCCCTGATCTATGTTTCTATATATCTCTATGTACCTCTATGTAACTCTCTATGACTGTCTCTGTCTCTGTCTCTGTCTTTGTCTCTATCGCTATCGCTATCTCTATCTCTATCTCTGTATTTAGTTGCAATAATGGAGTAAGAATGTATGAAAATTATGTATTCATACATGTATATGTGAGTCACTTATTAATGGCTGTGTCTATTTTAGCATTTTGTTTGAGAGTGTGTTTTTTTAATTGAATTCCCATATGATCTCCATTTACTTCCTTTTCCTTTGGTTTTTGGAAGCTTTTCTTCTCCACAGACTAGATTTTTTGAGGGTAAACTAAAGTACAAGTTCTTACTAAGGAGCATGTTATGTGTCCTAACACCTAGTGGGCCCATTGTCATGGTTTAACCCTAGCCAGCAACTAAGCACCACACAGCCACTTGCTCACTCCCCCCGGTGGGATGGGGGAGAGAATTGGAAGAGTAAAAGTGAGAAAACTCGTGGGTTCAGACAAGAACAGTTTAATAACAGAAATAAAATAAAGCAAAATAGTAGTAGTAATAATAATCATCATAATAATTATAATAATATACAAAGCAAGTGATGCACAATGCAATTGCTCACCACCTGCTGACCCATGCCCAGCCAGTCCCCAAGCAGCGACCACTGCCTCCCGGTCAACTCCCCCCAGTTTATATACTAAGTATGACGTCATATGGTATGGAATACTCCTTTGGCCACTTTGGGTCAGCTGTCTTGGCTGTGCCCCCTCCAGCTTCTTGTGCACCTGGCAGAGCATGGGAAGATGAAACCAGATAATCACCTAGGGAAAGGAAAGAGTAGATGAGGTGTATTCACAAGGAAAAAAATCTAGGAGACTTTCTTTCTTGGGGCTTGCCCTAGAGTGTCCTACAATAGTGGGACAGAACAAAGATGAGTAGGTGCTGTGCAAATTTCCCACGTATGTGTTAAGTGAATGTGTTTTAAACAGATATTTTTTGTTAGAAACCACACACTGGAATTTTCCATTGAATTTTAGGGGTCAAGATTTTACCAATGCAAGTACTGCCACAGTGATATGAATCAAATTCTATGCTGCAGTTCCATGAAACTAAAATGTCATAGCAGGGAATATGTAATAAAACCTAGAAACAGAATCAGCACGGAATTTGGTCTTATATCTGCATCTGAAGGATCAGATGTTATGGTCTGATGTACAAACAGCAAAATGAGTTGCTTTAATTTAAAATAATTCATTTTAAATTAACAAGTAGAATAGGACAGAATAAAGAGACTAGGTATTCACTGAACATCTGTTATTTTTGCGTCATTCAGGTGACTCATATACCTGCATTTCCCCTGGGGATGCCAAGTTGTTAAAACCAGCTTCTACCACAAGATTGGTGCCAGCAGAAGATGTGCATAAATTTGACTTTAGTATAAAGTGTCATTTCAGTGTATTTTTTTTGCTGAAACCATAACACAAGGTAACATTCTATCTCCTTTGTGCTTTTTTTTTTTTTTTAATTAACCCATTTACACTGGTGTTCTAGACAAAATAAAATTTTTTAACTACTGGCTACGTTTAGGACTTCTCCATTCTTGGACAGATGAGCCTGTCATGTAAGGTAAAGATATAATCTGGATTTTTTGAGTTATGCATAAATGGTTCAGCACCATGCTGAGCTACAGGTAACATATTTGAATACATGCCACTTTAAGCATCCCCACTGCAACTTGGTACATTCAGCCTTTTCCCAAATTTCCCTTCTGCATGGTGTTAAAAGCTGACATAAAATTATATGTAGCAACCTGTGGCTGACTCAAAAATAATAAAGATAACATCAGTGATTAATATCTTGCTTCCTTGGATTTGTTTCCTCAGTGTTTTGAAAGCGGCTTCTCTATCAGCAACCAAAACAGAGCTCTTCACATTGTCCTAGTTAAGAGAGTAATAGCAATTGCTTTCCATTACAAAGTGTTAGTCCTCTATGCTTACAAAGATCATTTTAGTTTTTCCATTCTAAGAGACCATATGTCTCTAGTCCTTATGTTTCCCTCTTTCACACTTTTCCTATGGCCAATGATGGACTTAACAATCATAGAAACATAGAATCATAGAATCATAGAATGCTTTGGGTTGGAAGGGACCTTTAGAGGTCACCTAGTCCAACCCCCCTGCAGTGAGCAGGGACATCATCAACTAGATCAGGTTGCTCAGAGCCCTGTCCAACCTGACCTTAAAGTTTTTTAGGGATGGGGCCTCCACTACCTCTCTGGGCAACCTGTTCCAGTGCTTCACCACCCTCATTGTAAAAAATTTCTTCTTTATTTTTAGTCAAAACTACCCTCCTTCAGTTTAAAACCATTACCCCTTGTCCTGTCACAACAGGCCTTGCTAAAAAGACTGTTCCCATCTTTCCTATAGGCCCCCTTTAAGTACTGAAAGGCTGCAATAAGATCTCCCCTCAGCCTTCTCTTCTCCAGGCTGAACAACCCCAGGTCTCTAAGCCTGTCCTGATAGGAGAGGTGCTCCATCCCTCTGATCATTTTTGTGGCCCTCTCTGGACCTGCTCTGACAGGTCCATGTCCTTCTTGTGCTGAGGGCTCCAGAGCTGGACGCAGTACTGCAGGTGAGGTCTCACCAGAGCAGAGTAGAGGGGCAGAATCACCTCCCTCGATCTGCTGGCCATGCTTCTTTTGATGCAGCCCAGGATACGGTTGGCCTTCTGGGCTGCAAGCGCACCCTGTCGGCTCATGTCCAGCTTTTCATCCACCAGTACCCCCAAGTCCTTCTCCGCAGGGCTGCTCTCAATCCCCTCATCCCCCAGCCTGTATTGATATCGGGGGTTGCCCCAACCCAGGTGCAGGACCTTGCACTTGGCCTTGTTGAACCTCATGAGGTTTGCACAGGCCCACCTCTCCAGCCTGTCCAGGTCCCTTTGGATGACATCCTGTCCTTCAGGTGTGTCAACAATCACTTACAGCACAAGAAGGACATGGACCTGTCAGAGCAGGTCCAGAGAGGGCCACAAAAATGATCAGAGGGATGGAGCACCTCTCCTATGAGGACAGGCTGAGAGAGTTGGGGTTGTTCAGCCTGGAGAAGAGAAGGCTGTGGGGAGATCTTATTGCAGCCTTTCAGTACCTAAAGGGGGCCTATAGGAAAGATGGGGACAGTCTTTTTAGCAAGGCCTGTTGTGACAGGACAAGGGGTAATGGTTTTAAACTAAAGGGGGGTAGATTTAGGCTAGACATACGGAAGAAATTTTTTACAATGAGGGTGGTGAAGCACTGGAACATGTTGCCCAGAGAGGTAGTGGAGGCCCCATCGCTAGAAACATTGAAGGTCAGGTTGGACGGGGCTCTGAGCAACCTGACCTAGTTGATGATGTCCCTGCTCACTGCAGGGGGGTTGGGCTAGATGACTTCTAATGGTCCCTTCCAACCCAAAGCATTCTATGATTCTATATTTCTATGATGATATATTTTCATTGTCTGACTGCTTGCTTTCTGAATATCTGAATATCCTTTAATACTAACTGAAATAATCATAAACTTTCACCAAGTTGTACAATAATTAGCCCACTGAAGGAAATCATATACGTCCTGAATATAGATATGTATATCTAGACAGGACTGGTGATGGGTCAGCAAACTGGTTTTGTAGAGCCTTTTCCCTGAATTAATCCTTCATCATTAAAGCTCTTGGAGAAAATAAAATTTTATGAATATATTTCAAATAATCTAATCTCTGAATAAAGCGAATAGAATTCCTTAGCTGCAGAAATACATTTTTGTACAAAACTCCTTACTTCAAAATGATAGCTCTTCATCAAGCAAAACAGTTTCCCACTATTATTTATCTCATCTTCTCTGTCATGACAGAAAGAAACATTACCACAGAGAGACAGAAAATAAATTTCCAACTGCAATGAAATCCTGGCTTCACCAAAATGAATGACAAAACTCCCATTAACTTCAATAGGTTTAAGAAAAGCCTTCACTCACATTAGTTGACATTGCACTGTTCTTAATAGCTCCAGTGATACACAATCATACATATGCACCCAGGCTAGATAATGAATCTTCTCAAAGCAGTTCAAAAAGTTTAAAAAAAAAAAAAAAGGAATGATATTTTGGTGAATCTCATTTATACAAGAGAAGAGGGTTCATAGAACAGAAAAGCAATAAATAAAAAGCGTGCCATTTCCTGACTTAGAAAGAGAGATCTTACTGACAGAGAAAGTTATCTCAATGAAGTCTCACCTACCAATCTGAGTTTCAACAGTGCAATCCTTAAAATATAAGTAGTAGAGATTACAAAGGAGCCTCAATCAAATAATTCAAGGACTTTAAACACTGTCCGCACATTATCCACTAAAAGTCAGCTACCTGATTTTTCATTGTGAGCTGTTTTCTTAACTACATTAATTGTATGAGTGCCCATTTGTAAAAGTGATGAGGGAACATTTAAATTTCCCTATGCTAGGTGAAATAGTTTTAAATCTGAGTGTTATTTGGGATGTGAAGACTTTTTCGGTTTTCTGACAAGCAATGTAGCCAACATACAAAAAAAAAAAAAGAAAGAAAGAAAAAAGAAAGAAACGAAGTAGAGAACAAAAAACAGAAGCCAAGACACAGTGAGAAAGGCATTTCTATCTTGACTTTAAGGAAAAGTGTGAGAAAAGCTAATACTGCAAAAACATATAAAAAAGAGAAGCTTACATTTGGAGAAAATAAATTGTCTCATGTAGTTCAGTTTATCATGTGTTAACAGAAACAGGATTGTGTGAATATTCTTGGTAAATATACCAAAGAAACACTTCATCCTTGTTTTTCGTAGTAGTAAAAGATGTCAGCAAGATAACTTTGACTAACAACTTTGGTCCAAAAAAGTATCACAGTTTTAAAACCAGACAATATAATTTTACAAATACAGTGAAATTTTTCCCATGAAGTTAATTTTCACATGATGATTTTGTATAAGCAAGTTAAATGAAAGCTCTCAAGACAGAACTCCTGTACAACTTTGATGATGTGCAGAACAAAGTAGCTCTACATATAGATAGATTTTGCTGAGTAAAAACAGTCTGCAACTGTTTTATTGAAGGTCATCCCTCAGAGAAGAAATTAAAAAATTAACACCCTACAAAATAACAAAGACTTTTTTTAAAGCCATAAAATTCATGAAAAATAATGACCAAATATCATGAGTGTTACCATAAAAGTAGGTTTATTTTCAAATCTTAAAAAATTATTAATAATAAGAAAAGGAAACTTGAATTTATTCCACTCCCCAGATCTGCGTTCAAGGGGACAGGAGATTTTGTTCTCTTTTTGCAGGCTGCCCTCTCATGAAATGGTATAGCTGTGGTTTTTAAGCTGAAAGTTTTCCCTGCTGCTCCAGTGAAAGAGACTTTCTGGAGAAGGAAAAAGGCCTTGGCAACAGCATGAACAGAAATGGCAGTAGTCTGCCTCTTATGGAAAACCATAGATGATTAGGAGAGATCAAAACCTAACAAAACTGCTAAGCCTATATTTCACATTTGTGGTTTTCTTTTTTTTATTAGTGTGATATTTTGTGGAGAGGAATATTACAAACTATTAGCCTATGGCAATGGCTGGGGAAATGAGACTTCACTAAGGTATTAAACACTCATTAAGCACTCTTTGTATGAAAACTCCTCCACCTATCACCCCTCAGCAGCTGTGTTTTGGAAGACCAGGAGCTTAGGCACTATGTTTGCTAAATGTTTAAGTAATGCAATTAAATTAATACTTGAAGCTGCCTGAGAAGAGGAATGAATCAGCTCTTCCATTCCTTTATTCTTTGTTTATAGCAATAAATGCACATATCTGACAGGTTTGTGACACTGCCTTTCCAGTCCACTGAAGTTCTTCTTATAAAGGCAGACACTAAAAAACGGTTTGTCAATAAATATTCTGATAATTTTATTCACAGTATATAGCACTTTAATATCAAGCAGTAAGTTCGTGCTTTGAAGAAGTATTCTCACCATAGAAGTTTCGCTGGTTACCACTAATGGACGTGAAATGTCCACTGCCTTTTAAAGAGACTTATTTATCTAGTTTAATTATATTTCTTTTGACTATGCTTTTGGGACCTATAAATATCACAGTATATACATAGTATATAGTATAAACTGTAATTTAAGTTCTTGTGTTCCTACACAAATGAAAGTCCAAAAGACATGGAACCAGTGGGAGGCTTGTGTGTCCACAACCCGCAGATCAAGGTCTGGCTAACCGATCTGCATTTGAACTTAGATGATTTTTCAAAGGCACTTTTTGAATTTTAATGTCAGGAGTATGATATGTAAAATTTTACCCAAGAAATTTAGGTCATCCTTTTTCTGGCAGGCTGAAATTGATGAAGAACAGCTTGTAATTGTAAAGCTGATGTCATTTTAGGCTATGGTTGGACATAGTTCTTTGGACTAAGTGCTTGAAACAGTTGGATTTGAAATACTGAAGCCCAAAGGAACACCTATTTAAAATTCCCCAGTGTAATAAATTGTGCATTTTTCCATTTCTTCAGAATTATCCATGCATGAAAAGCTAGAAGCTAAAATTAGAAACTAAGAAGAATGGAACCTAAATCATTTGATGGGTCAGATAAAGTGCTCTCAGTTTTCTTTTCTACAATTTTTAATATTATAGGCAGCAAACCAGACATTTATCCAGTAAGTAGAATACCTGAATTCTTCCCTCAGCTATTTAGAAAACATAATGTCAAGGCTATCAGTTGTTCTCAGTTGGGACATCTTTCTTAATTACATGGGTTTGAACATCACATTACAGGAGTTATGAAGTCAGCAGCACTACAAGAAGGAGCCTGGCTATTAATATACATGTGGAAATGATAGCTCGACTTTCTGTTTTCAAGATTTTTGTTTCATTTCACTTCATTTATATCCAAAGACTATTTGAAGCTCAATTTATAAGATTCTTGGAGGCAACAAAATAGTTCTATTACTTCATACAAGGTGAATATGCTCACCACTAAATTGTAGGTATGCCTAATGGCATTCTTAGATTCTATAGATTCTGTATTTTTTACAGGGGGGTATAAGAAGGTCTGCTATTAGTACTAATTAGATAATTAGAGCATCTCATACACTTTTCTGAATTTATTCAGATAAAAGGAAAAGCTGGATTTCCTTGGTAAGTACTCACCTTTAACGGGAGGCATCACACTATCTACTTCACACCCCTAAATTAGGAAACTGGTCTCTCTCACTCTCTCTAGTGAGAAAAGTATATTGTTTATGTTCTTCCTGTTGGTTTTTTTCCAGATTTAAAACAGGAACATAACTTAGCGCTCTGAATGACCTGCAGAAGAAATCTTTTACTCCAGATGTAATACCTAACGAAAGAAAGCTTCTAAAATTGAGCACCTGCAATAGAGAATGTAAATGCCCTAATATCTTAAAATAGAGAATGCTGATCCCTTCTTCTAAGAGCACATTTATATTTCTATCCTCTGAATAATTTTCTGTACTGTAAATACAAGTAATTGAAACAAGCTTTCTTGAAATTCTGACTCACCTTCCTAATCACCAGAAAGTGGCAAAAAAATGGTGATTGGCATTCCTTCGTGATCAGCTGTACGTAACTCTGAACTCAATAAATTACAATTATTGATCATCCATCTGTTGATGGATGATTTGTGATCTTTCCTCATAAAATGTCAAAAAAATCTAGGCATTTACAATAAGTTTCAGCTGCCTTATCTTGCAGACATGCAATTCTTTATTGGATCTTGCATTAATGACTTCAGATAATTTAAATGTAATTCATCTGGCTTTCATAAATGTGTTTATCATCTTCAAATCTTAACATATATAAGACATTAATCCTTTTTCATTAACTTCAGAGAAAAAAAATCTTTCTCTTTTTAGGTCATGGCATGCACTAATTGTTCGTGGGTTT
Source organism: Balaeniceps rex (assembly GCA_013401315.1). Classification (NCBI taxonomy): domain Eukaryota; kingdom Metazoa; phylum Chordata; class Aves; order Pelecaniformes; family Balaenicipitidae; genus Balaeniceps; species Balaeniceps rex. The sequence goes on along the minus strand of VYZW01039628.1, from coordinate 23,718 downwards.
TTTTTGTTGTAAAGTCTCTGCTTTATCATGAAATAATCACTAGCCAGATGATTTAGTGCTACCAAAGTAAGCATTTCATGATGAACCCTATCTTCCCTCTTTCTTACACGTTCAGGCTCATCGCAGTGAAAGAAAAGGCAGAAAATGATTTCTCCAATTTATTATTGCATTTGTCTGGAGGCAATTTTCTGACTGAAATGACACAAAATCCACTGGGAAAAAAGAGCTATGGACCTTATAAATATGCAGCCATCACTTCTCTGATCAAGCTTTTGACTGTGTTGCAATGACTGTCATAATAAGCAGAAATGCTATGGGAGAAAAATAAAAAGGTTTTTGTTTTAAATTCCTTGGTTCATTCCCTAGCACCCACAAAATTGCTGTCTATTGTAGGCACCACAGAGTCTGAAAAATTATTACACACACAGTTGGCAGCTGCTGTCAGCTGAAACGGTAGCTGTTATTCACTTCAGAATGTCAGAGTCAATATTTAAAAAATCATTACAGCTGCCTAATCTTCAGTGTATTATGTTAATGAGGATGATTTGGGCAATTGTTTTTCTTTTGCTGCCTATCGGAATCTCCTGGTATACTCCAGCTTCCTCCTCTTTCAATTTACTATTTATCAAATAAAACACAGAAGAAATCTATTGGAGGAATGACATAAAAATTGTTTGCCTGGACAGAATACAGCCAGTATTTTCTTCTGCTGTCTGTAGGCTCATCATTACTACATTTTCGTGTACCCAATTACAATTTCTGTAAGCCAGGAGCCTCAGATTCTGCCAGCAATGTGCTGCAGCTAGCATATTGCTCTCTTCACTGAGTATGACTGGGTTGTGCAGATGCTATTACCATTCTGATTCAAGTTAACAGGAGTATGATGTGGTAAAAAATGTGTCAGCCAGTCCGAAATGGCTAAGAGCGCTTATCTGGCCTTTTGCACTTCACTTTGCAATCTAGCTGGACAGGACTACAGCTGACTACAGAAATATCTCTTATCCACTCTGTTGGACGGCAGTAGATTAAACAGTGAACCCCAATCAGTCTGGAAACAGATACGTACTTAGTATGAACAGACAGCTGTGTGGAGGTTGGTAACTAGGGCTGTTGCCTACTGCATGAAGCTCAGGAAGCACGGAATAGGAATTGACTCAGTCCTAGAAAAGCAGTATTTTGTTATTGTTATTGTCTACATGATCTAAGAAGGAGTATGGATGGAGGTCTGATTCAGAGTGAAGCTTAGGGGAATACTTTATATTCAATTTTCTACAGGCCGGTAAGAAGAAAAGTTAAAAAGTATCCTCCTCAGAAGCTCACCTATACATAAATAATAATTATGTTTCTAGCTCCTGCAGGAGCTGAACTTCACAGAGTCAAAAATGGCATCTGGGGGCTGATTTGCCAGCTGGCCTGAAGGAGCACTAGTTCCCTGTTTGTTTTCACTTGAACTGTTCTCCACAAAAATTTGTGTATTTTTTTCCTCTCTATACATGTACCTTTTTTGAAACAGGAGTCTACTTCTATTCCCAAAAGTGGAATGCATAATTCTAAAAAGGGCATTATAATTTCAGATTTGAGCAACTCAATCTGCATATTTGTGTATTCAAGACCTACCCAAATAAGAAGCATAAATTATTCATTTTTTTTTTACCTGGTACCAAGGGTCAAACACTCATCTTTGATTAACTGATAGTTATTTTTGGCTTCTCAGATCAATAGAAAAAAGTGGAAGGGGGGAAAAAAGTCTATGATTTTTATTCTTCACAAGCCTTCTTTGTATATACTGAGCATCAGTTGAACAAAGACACAAGCTATACTGAGAATAGTAACATAGTCTGCAAAAGCCACCCTCCAAATAAGGAGCTGATAAAACAGAGAAGTGACAATCCAAAGGGAACTAAGCATTTTCTGACTTGCATATTCAAATGTAAATATGTAAATTTAAAAAGTCCAGCTCTATTCTACTATGAACCACCTTTAACCTCTGATCCTGGAACTATGGTAAACTTTGACAATCTCATTTCTTCAGTTTCTAATTACACCTTCCTTTCCTTAAGTATAAAGATTGCCCTATCTTTTTTTGGTTTATATCTCCATATTATATTAAATGGAATTTTCTCTCTGTGTTTTCTGTCCAGCATATTTTTCCTCTTTTATTTTCTTATTTTACTTGCTTTACATATATTCCTAAATTCCCTATTCTCCTCACACAACCATATTTTCTTTATTCTTTTTTTTTCCTGGTTTAGTGAAAAGGAGCTAAGAACAGTCAGAAAACTGCAGTTCCAGTAACATTGCCCAACAGAGAGCTGGCAGTGCCTTCAGACTTTTTGGAGAGTTTTCCCTACCTTCCATGAACATAATGTAGTATAAATACTTCAAATACTTCAGGTGGCTGGAGGGCACATATTCAGTTCATTAGAGGAGCAAAAAGTTGAAGGAGAGATACTATCATAGAATTGTTGGAGGAAATCCAACTTAGCCCTTTCTTCCTCAGCTAATTTATTAAAGAACAAGAGCAACAAAAAAGAGAGAGAAAAAAATTGTTCAGAAATGCTACTTCTGTGATTTGAAGGAATTATTGGATGCCTGGTTAGTTACCAGAGGCTTTTATTAAGTTTTCTGACTCTCCCTGGCTGTATGTTCTGTCCTGTAATACAGCCAGGCTGTCCCAGTCCTACATGGATCTGTTGAATTGGGTCTGTGTCTGCAGCATATCATCAGAGGCATAACATGAAAGATAGGTCAACTGGGAAACAGCAAATGATAATCATCAGTAGCATGCAAGTCAGCATTTTTCTGTTTTCAAAATATTTTGGCAAAACCTCAAGATTTCTATTACATTCATGTGATTTTAATGAAAACTTTAATTTAGGCTTTAAACAAAAATTTATCAGTTTTGACAGGAACTTTCAAAAGAAATCTCAAGGCAAGATTTGTCAGTCACCTCTTTAAAACAGACCTCACATTCTTTCTTATGACTTATTTGACTGATCTTTTAAATTTCTTACATTATTGTTTTCCTTTTTTTTATTTTGTTTTTTATTTCTTTTTACAATAGAATTACCTAAACACTACAGAAAACTAGGAAACATTAGCACTGCTTCTCCAGACAGAGACCCCACATTCTCCATATGTTTTCTGTTCTTCAGCTCACTGAGCTGAAATAAATGATGTTATTACAACATAAAACTATCGCCATGTAAAGCTCAAGCTCAGTATTTTTATTCTATTTATATATTCTACCCTAACTAGCTACTGTTGGTTCAAAAAGGATTCCTCGAATTCCATTCATCTTTCCACAGACTACCATTTTGCTCTTCAAAACCTGAAACATTCTGGCTTGGTCAGCAAGCAAATGCTGTTAAACAACCAAATAGTCTTGTGATTTTTTTTTCCTGGCCATTCAGTCAACTTCCTTCTCTTGGCAGGCTCTACTGGTGTTTTTCTTGATATGTTATCTGTGTTTGTGACACTTCAGAAGTTTATCTGGCTGAACTGAATTTTCAATATGACATTTTAATATATTTTTTCTGTAGAGTCTTTCATTCAGGTAATAATAACAGCAACGATAAAAACCAAGGGTATGAGTATAATGGGAACAATGTACAAAAAACCTTTTTGTTATTTCATTCACTCTCATTCTTAGTCTAATCAGATTTCTACCCTTTTTGTACTATCAACTAAAACAAAAAATTCCTTTAAGGTTTAGAATTTAAATTTTGTTTTGTGTTTAAAGACAAAGCGCCCAATTGAAACCTTTAACCATATTCATTCCCCAAATATGTTTCCTTAAGTAATATCCTAACAGGTTCCCTTATCTTTTATTAATAACATTTTCCTTATAAACAGGTGGTTTCTTGTCAGTTAATAGGCTGCTTCTACTTTTTCCTGATCACTTTAGAAGTCTACTTTACCAGTCCTTTTCATTCTCAGTCGTTAGATTTATCTGACAGCCTGAAATTTAACTCAGTCTACTAAAAGATCTAGAAGCCCCACTGCTGTTTTAAAATGCTTAACATCAAAGAGGTATTAAAGCAGTGTGTTTGGATACACAATTCATTAGAGAATTAGGTAGCTCAGGAAAACAAAAAAAGAAAAACAAAACCCACAAATCCAACCCTTTCTTTCTTTAGTGGCTGATAGAGGCAGACAATGATCTTAGCAAGGATCAAGCCAGACTAGCCATGTGTGAAAGTCTGTACCAGCAACTGGAGTGGGACTGTGGCCTTGGGGTTCCTATGTCTAGATGCCAGCAACTAGGGAGATCTAGCAGACTAGATCCAGGGACAGCTTACTGGGCAGGCTGTCTAAGACCAGGTGCTGGGGAGATCCACCTTGTACATACATATATATAGTCTCACTAATGAACTTCCATCTTGCTCAACCAGAGATGGAGCAGGATGAGGCCATTGGTGCTGTTTGTGTTTCTGTGGGTGCTCGGAATGTCTGTCTGTGATCTCTGTGATTGGCCATGTATATACATATATATGTGGTGTATGTGTGCACCCTGTGTGTGTGCACACCTGATGGGAATACTTCTTTTGCCTCACTACTGATTGCACCTGGGGGCATGGAGCTGCAACAACGTTGTCTCACTGAAGCTTTTGGATCAGGTGTGATATATTCTCCTCTAACAGCAAGTACTGCCAACCGCCAACAACAAGAACTGGACAACATCAATGTGAAGCCATGCTTGAAAATCATTGAAAGGTCATGGAGTTTGCAGGAGGTTACTGAGTCTTGAAGAAAGAAAATGTCACTGTGGTCTTTAAGAAGGGCAAGAAGGAGGATCTGGGGAACTACAGTCTGTTGACCATCACCTTGGTGCTTAGGAAGGTGACAGAGCAGATAATTCTGGAAAACATATGAAGGACAGGGAGGTGACCGGGAAGAACAAGAATGGATTTAGAAAGGGGGAAGTCATTCCTTATCATCCTGATAGCCTTCTATAAAGAGATGATTGGTGTGGTTTATAAGGGGAGAGCAGTGGATGTTGTCTATCTGGACTTTAGTAAGGCTTTTGACAGTGTCCCATAACATCCTCATAGACAAACTGCTGATGTATGGACTAGAAAAGTGGACAGTGAGGTAGACTGAAAACTGTTTGAACTGCTGGGCTCAGAGGGTTGTGAACAGCAGCACAAACTTCAGCTGGAGGCCAGTCTCCAGCGGTGTACCCCAGGGACTGATACGGGGGTCAATACTGTTTAACCTCTTCATTGATGACACAGATGATAGGATAGACTACTCCCTCAAGAAGTCTTCAGATGAGAGAAAAGTGGAGGGGGTGGTTGATACAGCAGATGAGTGTAGTGCCATTTAGATGAACTGAGCAGTTGGAAATCAGCTTGACAGAGAAGGACCTGGCAGTCGGAGTAGATACTGAGTTGGGCATGAGTCAGCAATGTCCCTTTGTGGCAAAGAAGGCCAATGGTCCCCTGGTCTGCATTAGGAAGAGCATCGCCAGGAGGTCATGGGAGGTGATCCTTTCCCTCTGCTCAGCGCTGGTAAGACACATCTAGAGTGCTGGGTCCAGGTCTGGGCTTCCAAGTGCAAGATAAACAAAGGCATACTGGAGCAAAAAAAAGAGGCACTGGACATAGGAACTTCCCTTTAAACATAAGAGAAAACTTTTATACTTTGGTGTACTTAAACACTGCAACAGATTGCCCAGAGAGGTTGTGGGGTTTCTACCCTTCGATATATTCAAAACCTGACAAGACACAGTCCTGATTAATCTTCTCTAGCAGACTCTGCTTTAAGCAGGAGAATTGAAATAGCCAGTATCAACAGGTCCGTTCTCAATCACTCTAATTCTGTAACTTAAAATAAAATGATGGTTTCCATTGACTTTTTCTGCAGTGTAGCAAGTACCATTGAGGAGGTTCCACCATGCTTGGAGGTTGAGTCCTTCTAAGAACTGAACTGGAAAATTATCTGGTTTCTGACTACAATTGAATTGTAATGAGTTAACCTTGGCCAGCTGCCAGGTGCCCACCAAGCTGCTCTCTCACTCCCCATCAGCAGAACAGGGGGAGAAAATAAGATAAAAAGCTTGTGGATTGAGAAAAGGACAGGGAGATCACTCACCGATTATAGTCATGGGTAAAACAGATACAACGTGGGGAAGATTAATTTAATTTATTGCCAATTAATAACAGAGTAGGATAGTGAGACATAAAAACAAAACTAAAACCACCTTTCCCCAAACTGCCTTCTTCCCAGGCTCAACTTCTTTTCTGACTCTTCTACTTCCTCCCCCGGAGCTGTGCAGGAGGGATGAGGAATGGGGGTTGCGGTCAGTCCATAACACATTGTCTCTGCCACTCCTTCTCCCTCGTGCTGTTCTTCTGCTCCAGCGTGGGGTCCCTCCCACAGGACACAGTCCTTCACAAACAACTTCAATGTGGGTCCTTCCCATAGGTTGCAGTTCTTCAAGAACTGCTCCAGCATGGGGCTTTTCCATGGGGTGCAGTCCTTCAGGACAGACTGCTCCAGCCTGGGTCTCCCACAGGCCACTGTTCTCGCCAGAAAAGCTGCTCCAGCATGGGCTCCTCTCCACAGGCCACAGTTCCATCCAGGAGCCTGCTCCAGCATTGGCTTTCTGACAGGCTGCAGCTTCCTTCAGGGCACATCCACCTGCTGCAGCGTGGGATGTGCAGGGTGGATACCTGCTTCAGCATGGTCCTCCATGGGCTGCACCTGCACCCAGTATGCAAATGTAGGCTGAAGAGCTGCTCAGACCAGGTAAAAAATCGAGCTGACTATGTAACGTCAAATAAGGTTTAAAATTAACTTGGATTTAGATTATTAAGTATAGTTTAAATTTCTGCTCCTGGCACCTAAGTAGCTGTTAGGATCTAGACCTTAACCTTCATCTAATTTACCACTAATATGCAGTGCAGAGAAAACAGTGTGAATACAGGTAGAAACTGAGTGTTGCTATTCATTTGCATTATTAGGCTTCAGGATTACAGCAGCACCAGTGCCAAGAGTGGACTCCTCATTAAAAAAAAAGTATTTTTTTGTAAGTTTAACTATATCATTTTCACTTCTATTGAATTTGTTCACCAGTCACCTATCTTACAAAGCCAAGTAGACTTCAAGCTGTCATGCTGTTTTCAGGTGTTATTTCCATTATGGCTTCCCAAGAGACAGAAGCTCATTCCAGTCTATGAATCAGGTGTGTCTGTGAAGATGACTGCTAAAAACATAAGGTTGTAGTTGTGGCTTTTCAGTTTCTCTGCCGTCAGACTTTTCTTAACTAAAATTTTGCACAGATTTTAATCTGTTTCCCTGGAAGCTGAGAGGTACTAAATATAAGAATCTGATTTTGACAGATATGAAATAAATAAGTCTAGGATTATTTTAAGTCCTGCTGTTTTGTCTTTATAAGATAACGTTTTGACATGTTACTCACATGTACTGAAATTATTTTAATTAGTTTGCAAACACAACAATTACTTCTATATTGGCAAATAAAGTGGCACAGACCGATCCCTGACCGCAAGAACAGATGGCATAGCGTGGTCTGTGCCCTCACTGCTTGGGAGTTTCTCCCTCCAGAAGAAGGAGGGAGTCTCTTTGTTGTGCTTGGCCCTGGACCTCCTTTGAGCAACATCTGATACCCTATGAAACATGGTTACCGTATGGCCCTCTGAAACGTTATACATATATATATATACTTCAACTCAAAATGTATAAAACACTGGGAGTGCTATACTGTACCTCCACCAGTAGGTCAGTTTATTTTATAACTCTGATTAATTTATTCCGTGACTTTGAGTGAGAACTGAGGACATTTACAGGTGCTGAGGCTGGAATGGAGTCCTTTGGAGGACTTTGCAGATAAAGGGAACCTAAACTTGGAGCAGTTTTCATCCATACTGCCTTTGGAGAAAGAATTTACAATGAAATGACCTCCCAGGTTATGCCCAGTCTTTGTCTTGGAAACAGCTAGATGCGGCGGTCCAAAACAGAGACAGGGAGAAAATTAACAGGGAAGTGCATGGCCAGGAAATAATACTGTACCTTACCTTCTAGCACTCTCTTACTTATACCAGAGACATTCCCGAAAGAAGACAGCAAGTTAATTACTACATAAAGCTACATTTTTTTATCTTTATTCCCTTTTTGCCTCTTGCTTTTGCATCTCAATGAGAAGCAAATTAGCAAGTCTCCACTCATTCGTTTGTATATTAATGAAAATGTGTTAAGACCCTTCATCTTCATTCTAACTCAAGACAGAACAGGGATGTTCTGCATATCACCATACAGAATTAAAAAAAAAAGGTTGTTGGGTGTACGTATGGCAAAAGTTCAATGTATTCAGTGTATAATTTAATGCTCATAGGAAATGAGTTTATTCTTTATAATAGGAAGGTCAACCGTTTCAGTTTTGTTAGTGCTGTAAAGACACAAAGGAGATAGAATCTCAAACGAGAGAGATTTTCTTATTTCTTTTTACACATAGTGGCAATCTAACAATAAAAAGTTTCTCATAATTGCTTTTTTACTATTTCAGCACAAATATAGCAGGAAAAATCTGTTCCAAAGTGTTTAATTTTCGGTAGTTTTTGGCATAACAGGTGGTATTCATCTAATCTTAGACTAAACAAATTAAACTACTCAACTAGTAACTAACTAAACTAGTAGCTGAACTAGCTCTCCTAGTCTCTGTTCCCGAGGATTGAGAAAAGATACTTTATTAACATGTAATTCTTATCATCCTCAAAAGATTTCAAAATTATATAGAAAATTAACTAACTTGTAGGTATCTCCAGAGTCTACATGATAGATTGTCTAAATCTTTGAGATGAACCATACATCCCTAATCCTTGCACATGAGAAAAACAGAAATAAAAAATGGAAAGCATGTTATCTGACTCATCTGACCAGATATCAACATACTATTTAGCATTAAATAAACGAGATTATTTTCCTCTTCTCTGATTAGGAAGACACCTTAGGTTTATTAGTTCCAATATAGGGCATCCACATTTGGTCAGTGTATCACATGAGCATTATTATTTGCAAAACTTAAGAAGTCCATAAAACATTATCTTGTTGGAAGGAAACTAGGGTTTGTTGTTTTTTTTTTACATGGAGTCTCAGTTTCATTCACTGAATTTCTATTGTGATCCTTCCGGAGGCAATGCAGTATGTAATAAATTCCTGTAGCTACCATCAGGATGGCAATCTCTATCAGAAGAAGCAGAGTGATTCCACTGATAAAAAGAGTAATCAAAATTTAAAAATAAAGATTTACACTTTTTTTTTCTTCTAAACATAGAAAATAATTATTTTAGCTTTCTAGGTTAGTGTTCATTATAATTTGTTTCCTCAGTATTCCTATCAGTCAAGTAGGCTTTGTTCTACCCTAATTCCTTCCCAGGTAAAACATGTTTCAAATTACCTTACTGAGTATATGGAAGAACCAGGCAATATATAAATCAGTCAGATCCTCAACTGAAATTCTACAGAATCAATTTTCACAGAAATAAAGGACAAAGAATGTTCTGTGGCTAATTTTATCTAGCCTCACCGCAGTCCTGCCTTGGATAATAACAATTATATTCCCTAGCTTTGCTAGGGGTTATGTGGGAGTATTGTTTCCCTTTGCACTTTTTTTGTGTCAGAAAGGTCATTTAAAGCATAGCTAATCCATTTATCTAAGATCCTTTGAGACAGAAAGTAAATTATGTAGTACCCTCATCCCAATAAATCTTTATCATCCCAGTTACTGCATTCTTCCTTCCCTTGGGTATCAATTGCTTTGTTGCAGCATTTTTTTGCCATAACATTTCATCACATTCCTTGTTTATACACATTTACTAAAAAGCTTTTTACTAGAATGAAAGAAAGAAACCTATCTGCAACTAAATTAGTAAATACTTAATTGACTGTCTGCCTAACATCCTCCTATTATTCTATATAGATTTTTTAATTCTTTCTCTATTTGCTTTCCATATACACTTTTTACCTTTTTAGTCATGATGTCTATATCTATTCCTTGTGGTTTGTCTATTAGCACTTCTTGAAAATATGTTTAATCACATAAAATCTCACATTTCTCTCTTTTTTTCTTGTTATTTACATGTGTATTAGGAAAGCTATTTGCTTTCTGAAATCTGTATCTCCTAAACCCATTTTTTTTTACCATATATCCATTTGTGAGAGTGGATATTGTTTGGAGTTTTGGGATAACATCTTTTATCAGTGGAGGATAGTTGTCTTATTTTCAGTGTGTAGCTCCTTTCGGCTTAGTATCTCATTGCAGATGTCTTCCCAGTAGAAGCTATTTCTTATGCGTACTCAATTCTTCTAGTAGGCTGAAATTTTGATAGGCATTGCAAGCTAAGTAAAAATAAATAAATACAAATTCTTCTTCAGTAATTTTTTAAATTTCCAGCCTAAATACTTCAATACCATGAAATTTATCTTCCTAAATAAAATAAAACTACTATATTTTAGTTAAAGACAAAAAATTAAATGTATAGATTTGCTTTACTACAGGTATTACAAAGTATTATTAAGCATGGTCCTGCAGCATTACAATCATTGCAAATTTTGACACCGGCTCTCATGAGCATGCATATGAGGCCATCTGCTTGTGAAAAGGAAAAGCCTTCTTTGTAAATGCAAGGTGACAGTTGGAGGTGAAGCTGTCTTTTGAGAGCAAGTAGATATGCCTGTATGTAAACACTCTGTAAACAGATTTAGCTCAATATGGTCTACATATTGATGTATAAATTCTGTGTATTTGTGAAATACCATCTTAAGACCTCACCTGACATCATCTTACTCCCTTTGTCTGTCTATCAACTAATTTCAAACAGGATAATGAGTCCTTTAAAGCAATATATTTCTTGGGATGGTATCAATCACTTGAACGATTATAACAAAACTTCCTTGATTAGAAACAAAATTATAGTTTTCCACAGTGGAATAAGACATTATGATTGCCATGTGAAAAAGAGACATCTAGTCTTAATGAGATAATCACATTAATCACATTAATCACAGACAAGTCAAAAAGCACATATTTTCAGGACTGTCTTCTCCTCTTTCCAGCTGCTCATAGGAACAGAATGCCAGAAGTATTCCCCCAGAAGAACATCCAGTAGAAGCCTGGAAAACTGCTCAAAGCCTAGTAAAATGGCTTAATGCAGAACTCTGCAAAGTACATGCAATGAAATTTTTTCTACTACTATTTTTTCCTGAATTTACATCATAGTTATCCCATGTTATTAATTAATTTATAATGGTGTATTTTTCACAGTATATCTAGTGTGCAATTCTTGTTATTACAGTATTACAAAAACCATGAACATGCAGCTGTGGGAGTTATGTTACCTAAGTCATACATGTAAATAAACTTCCTATCTCTTTAATGTATCATCTGGATAGCCTTTCAAAATGCTTAAGGTAGCAGCCTTGTTTTTGAAGGTGGATTTTTTTGGCTTTCAGTAGATTCCTGTCATTAAACATTGTGAAAACCTTTCTTTAAGTCAAATGCAATGCAAAATAATGCACTATAAAGCCTGTTATGCTGTTCAAAAGATAAAACACATATAGCTATTTAGGACAAGCACAATATTTAAGAGGTAATTTCTCTACTAAATTCTCTCAAAACTGTTAAATCTTTTCAGTTGACCTATATTTCTCCCCCAAAATAGCAATTACTGTGTTCACCATATTTCACCTTTTATGTCAGAAATTACTCCTTTAAAATAATAAATGGGTCAGTAGAAAAATATTCATAAAGTATAGAAAATATCCAAATGGAGTATTTGGAATCTGAAAAAGAAGTATTTCTAAACTATTTGATTCCTGGTTATTCAGGCAGGAATTTGTGTTCTAGCTTTCACAATTATTGCTAAAAATTACATTTAGGATGGAGCCTTCACAGATTACAATAAAGAATGGCCTTTCTTATTACCATATTCAGCCTATTCTTTCAAAAAAAGTGATCAACTGACAAACTATGGAAGTTATGATTGCTTTTGGCTAAAATCAGATAAATAAGTAAGGCATAGAGCCATATGAAGAAGCATATTGTCAGACCAAAGGTCAAACTAGTCTAATATCTGTCCTCTCAAAGTAGCTAAGAGCAGATTTTTAAGGAAGAACACAGTAACAGATCAATCATGAAATTATATTTCCTCAGAATATCTTTTTTCTGTAGTTCATGCCTCAAAACTTCTTAAACCAGTAGTGTGATTTTAGCTAATGCAGCTTCATAGATTTTGCTCCTATCTTTTTTAACTCCATTTATAATTTTACTACCCACATCTTGCAAGAAGAATTTCTGTGGTGTAATTGCATATTATGAGAAGAACCGCCTCTGTTCCTTTGTTTTGAACTTGCCATCTGTTAAACTACTTTGATTTCTTTATTTCTTATAAGATGTCTTATTGGGGGCTAGAATTAGGACTAAATGTCCTGTTAGATGACTTGTCCTATTCTTGTACTAGTGTTCTCTATGAACATTTTCCACACTACTTATGACTTACATTTATAATATATTCTTTAGTCAACTTCTTTCTTTTTTTTTTCAAATTGAAGGATTCTAATTTATTTAATTTTCCTCAGCAAAAGCAATTCCATATTTTCTTTTTTGTACCAACACAGACAACTATGGGAGTTAAGGATGTTAAAAAGTAAGAAAAACCTTAGTAGATAAAATTAAATCAAAGATATTCCTAGCCTATATCCTGTGTTTGGCAATAGATAACGTCAGATGCTGACAGAACAAAGCATATATGACATAGTGATATTGTCCCTTCCACCAGCATCTTTCAGTACAAAACTCCTGATCCTGAGGTGATATTTTTACAGCATTGGTAAGACTTCACTGCTAGGTCTCCCTCCACAGTGAAAATCTACCATAGTGAAAATCTGCCACTGTCATTTAACCAGTCTTTCACCTATGTAAATGATTTTAACCCTCACAGATTTATAGAACAGCCCAGGTTGGATGGGGCCTCAAAAGATCATCTGGTCCAGCTATCATGGAAAAGGGAGCCTAGATGAGATTATCAGAAAGGGACCCTAGATTAGATTATGAGGAGCCTAGATGAGATTATCTCAGTCCTGCTTAGTTTATTGATCACCCTTTGGTGATGGACCTTGTCAAATGCCTTTTGGAAATCTCCACAGACTATATCGGATGGATCACATTTATATCAGCTGGATTTCTTTGTGGCTACTGATAAATTGGCTGTACAGCAATAAAGACTCTATTCTTCATTTCCAATGTAATGTTGAGTATAACTCTCATAGATATAATTTCACTCAAGCCTACTTAGCACATGAATATATTTTTAAATGGCAGTGGTCACAGAAATAGTAATAACATATCTGGAGAGGAAGAACTATGTTTAGAGATTCCCTGATGGCCTGTCAGAACACCTTTCTAGAATATTGCTTGGTTATTTTAAAAAATTTAGCTGGATGAGTCCAAGCACATGAGCTAATTCTTGTACTGTTGAGAAGAAAGCTGGAACCAAGGCCTGCCCCTCCTTCCCTTGGGAGCTGCTTTGAAGCTAAGACTGTGCCCCTTGGCCCTGCCTATGCTCTCACCCTTAATGCCAGTATTGCCTTCACTGCAGCCTGTTGCAGGTGGAATTTTGCTGTGGATATACAGAACCAGACAGAATATAGGGTGGAAAGGACATTAGGATGTCAACACTGGTCCAACCTCCCACTCAAAGGAGGCCAAACTTTGAAGTCAGATCAGATCACTCAGGTTATATCCAGTAGAGCTTTGAAAACTTCCTGGAATGGAGATTTCATAGCCTCCTTGGACAACAAGGTCCAGTATTGGATTACTTACATTGAATCTTTCATTGAATTTTTTGAATTTTTCTTGAATCCTCTGCTTTTTTTGTTTGGTTGGTTTTTGCTTTTTTTTTTGGCTGTTAAAAAGAAACCCTCTCTGAGTTTTATGTTTCAGAGTCAGTTGTCTAACATGTAAACATTTACAATTTAGATGTCTACATATATATTATCACGTCTACTAAACAGGTCTATAAATTCCACTGGTTTGGGTTAGCGACCCACACATAAGAACCTAATGTCACCTAATAGGTCATAAGTTATCGATGACATCCACATGAACTGTTAGTTTTCTTAGAGGGCATATGGGGGATCTGTATTCATATTCAATAGCAGCTGCTGGAGAGGCAGGGTAACTAAGGTGCTCTCAAGTGACAACGGGAACCTTGTGTGTGGACAACTGAATCAAATCCATTAACTGTATTATTGGTTTCCATTTGACTGTACTCAGACTTTAGCCACCTAGCTCACTTGAAGAAACTCAGATTTAGACAATTAATTACAGGTGTCTACAACCCAGAGCTGAGCCCCAACTTCAAAGACAGGTGTCTGGAATCTGAAATTTAGGCCTATTCTAGCAATCTGATTTCCCAATTATTTCCTGTTTTGCCTGAAAATAATATTATTTTTACAATAAAGGTGAATATAAATGCTGGCAGTAGTCTGGCAGTTTCGGAAGGATTGACAGAAAACATAGGGACTTGTGGATCAGCCAAGGCACTTAAGTTTCCTCTTAAAGTAAAATAAACTTCCTAAATATCCCTTTCTGAAGTAAATTCTCATTGCTTCAATTAAATTAAATTTTAAAATTGCTTTTGAAACAGAGAATGAGACAGCTTGAAATAAGCATAAACAAAGCATAAAAATTTACACTACCAAAATTTTGTCCACCTTGGAGTGAGACGGCATGAGCAGTTGCACTGCCACCTGGTGAGCCTACTCACCACCTGGTGAGCTGGGTGGCACCGTAGGGTGCAATACTCAGGGTGACAGTGCAGGGACCACACCTTGGGTGTGTGAGTGTGAGCCTGTGGGGTGGGTTCTCAGCAGTGTATCCATCAGCATGGTGTTGGGAGTGGCAGGGGTGCACTCAAAGCCAGAGCACCCTCAGTTCCCACATGAAGGGTGTGCATAGAACGGAAACCCCACTGCCTGGGCAGCGGGGTGCTAGTGACCTGCATGACCTGTATCTGTGTGTTTGAATGAGTGTGTGTGTGTATGTGTTTGGGTGTGTGTATTTGTGTGTGACAGAGAAGATAATTAGCTACAGAAGGGTGTTTAGAAATATGTAGGTGTTTATCGACTTTTTAAAATGTCTAGTACTGTGGTTTATCTTCTGTATTGCTGTTATTGACCTTGAATGTGTAGTTCACCAATTGCTTGTTAATTACCTGTCATTAATAAATCAATAAATCACTTTGGTCATGATTTTGTTTAAATTACATGAACTGAGAAATTTTTACCTGTGATAGATATCCTGAGGTTCTCAGGTCTTTGTTGTGGATAGCTGGAATACTGATTTAATTTTTTGTATCTAAAAATGTATTTTAATTTCATAGGATGCAAATATAAATATTGTCTGCCCTGTCAGACCCCAAAATTTTAAAGTGTAACTCTTGATATTTCTGAAAACATTAGTTCCACAGATCTGTATTTCAATATTGTTAAGAAAGAATGTTATTCATTATAGGTCTAATTCAATAGTCTACCCTATGGCATCCTGTCTGGCCTCCAACTAATCCAGAAGTGTCATAAATTACAGATCTATTTACATCTCTTGGAAACACTGTTGTATTTCAAATAATGTTAAACATCTCGTTTTGGACAACTACATCAAGCTCTCTATCAGCACTTAAAATAGGACCATTTACACACAATGAGAAAGATTCCTGCAGAATGAGAACTCTCAGCTGGATACAGATTCATGTAAAGAAATTACTGAGAAATCGAATCACAAATGTATCGTTGAAACACCAGGAAGAAAATCAGTACAACCAAACCAGTCTGCGGAACAAACTTGTTACTTAGGTTAAAAAAGAAAGAGCAATAAAATGGGATGTTTTGTGATAAACACTGAATGATTTATAGGTTAATTTAATGTTTTTCTCCCTGTAGTGATATACTTCATAAGCTAAGTATCAAAAAGAAAACAAATTTGTGTTTTTAATTTGTGATAAGATTGTGACAGGCCGAACAAAATCAGAGAAACATATAGTACCCTCTGCAAAAGTAAGATCCTAATTATTCAATATCAGAAAACCCACAAGATACTATCACATCAGCAAGTTTTGCAAAACCCTTTTAATCCCAAGAAACTCTTTTATCAGGCCTACACTTTTAGTAATTTCAAACTTAAATCTATCAAAGATAACTAACTTGCCAAATTGGGAAATCCACCTGCAAGTATTTAGTCAGCATTTGAGATACAATTCATTAAGTTTCATTTAGAATAAGAGACCTAAATAAAAAGAAGATTTGGGGTAGAAGAAAATGGTTTAAATCCATATACAGCAATACCTTTGGTTGTATCAGATTACATTACAGGTATCTGAATATTCATTTTTCAGACTCTGCAGTCATGTCACATACTTTCATAAGTGCAAAGGTTTTTCTTCAGTTTGAAATGTTTAAAATAAACTTCATATCATGTATTTCGCAATGGGGTATATTCTCTATTGCTTCTGTTAAAACACAAGGTGCAGAGAAGCACATCAGAGTGGAGGGAGAGGCAAAGGTGGCTTTTTTGCCTGGACTTTGCTCTGCAGACTGATGTGCTAGTCCTCACAACAGCTTTTGCATTGTCACCGAGCTGCTTTGCATTCCAGACTTACTTTAAAATAAAGCACTTCAGCTACACTTCTCCCACCCAGGTACATTAACAGTTGCTCCCAGCACACTTCTGGGCAAGACAAACTAGAGAGACAAAAACATAAAGTTTCTACCCTATAGCTCTATGGGAAGTCCTACAAATTGCGAATCTCATGTGTGGGAATACAGTAATGAGAATCAAAGGTAAAGAGTTTCTAAACTTCAGTTTATAAACTTACTATTTCAGCAATAAAAAGTCTATTCATGTTCACTATCCTATCTGGAATGCCAGATAAAATAGTTTATTTCTTTTTCTTTTTTTTTTTTTT
>VYZW01039624.1:0-11503 GCA_013401315.1 Balaeniceps rex | reverse complement strand
ATAAATTAAAATTGACGTGGGAGAAAAATTATAACAATCCAAAATAAAATAGCAACTTGAGTGATGATCAGCACTGATACTGTTACTAATCAAGAAGTCTCAAACCTAAATTTAGTGACTCAACTGCAACTTACAATATGTGTTTTAAAGAATTTGCNATCTACTTGTTTCAACTTATATCATAATTCATAGCAAAATCATCGGTCAACAAGCTCAACTGTAATATTAGTGTTGGGGCCGTCATTAAGTCAGCATGAGATGAGAGAGAGTAGCTGAGCATATAAAAAAGCATTCACACAAAGAGACTTCACCCAATGGCACAAACAGATATCATAAGCGGAAAATATTTTAAATAAATGTTGTGACAGAAGAGTTTGTTTTGAGGATAAAGAGAGAGAAAAGGGATACAATCTTCTAACTGTGTAAATTATCATTAAGCAATTAATCCTTTCTCCATCTGTGGTCCAAAACGTAAGTTCTTCTCCTTCAGAAGTGATCATACGTTATGACTGTAGATTTACTTTTATCTCTAGGAACAACGAAGGATCTGCAAGTTACCAGTTTCTCTTTAAAAAGAGTATAAATGTTTAATTATATAACAGAAAATTGACTGAAGGAGTAAGGTAAACTTTAAAATCAGAGTGGGAGCAAATTTTTTTTCCCTATAAGCGTAATAATAATGTAGATTATATTTGTGAGATGAATTTATAAAGCCCTCATACTGTTTGTTTTCTCAGTTTTTGCATTTTCTCAGCTTGGATGATGACAATGACTCAACCTTTATGTTTGCTTATAGTCGATCTCAAATATTTAAGTTACTGGAATTTGCAACTAGAGGTTTCATACTCTGGAAGAGTGCTCTATTTATGGAGGAGAAAAATCAATGATCCTGTCGCGCTCAGACTTCTTCAAAAGTTTTGGGGTTTTTTTTGTGTATGTTTTTTATTGATGCACAACCGCAGTTCTGGAACTCCCATAATTTCATAGTGTCTTTATGGTAACTTTCAAGGCATCCTGAAACCCAGTTTCACACTAACAGAATTTAACTGAATTTGTACTTACCAAAATCAGTATACATGGTTAACTTCATGAAACTGAGATTAGCTAACGCTTGAGACACAATGTCTACCAGAGCATCAGATTTCTATCATGACCATGCAACAAGAAAAACTTCCAGATTTCAGGTTCGTACTGTGAAAAGGATCTTTGCGTTGTTAGGTACTGTTGCAGAGAGCAGTTCTGCATCGACTGGACCATGTGAGCACAGAGGTACATGGGGATTAATTTGGAAAGGCAATCCATGGCCTGATCAGCAAAAGATTAAGATATTTGGAGTAAAATTCAACTGGGGCACAGCAAAATGAGGAATGGACATTACAGCAATATACTCCCACTTTTTATAGTTCCCTAAATTTATTCATTTACTCATCTTGACCACTGTGCTTGTGAAAGCAAAATGTAGTTTGCTTTTATGCATACCCTGCCGTATATAAATGCTTGTTTGTCAGTAGTAACAATATGCATTTTATGGATATGATCCAATATCTGCTGAAATCAAAAGAGAAGTTTCTGTTGCTCTGCAGCTTATTTGAAACAGGTCTGGATCAGGAAAGTAAGTGATACGTTCAGTGTTTCTGAGTGAAATAACATGCATCAATTAACTGTGCCACAGTTAGTTCTTGGCGGCATCTTTGCAAAGTGATTGCCAGTTGCTTTTGATAGGTATGAATGAAATTAAGACCTTGGGGGTGGAAAAGCTTCTACAATCCTTAGCTGTTTTACATGAAAAAACTTCTTTTTCATATGGGGCACAGTAGCAAAGAAACAGGGTTTAAGAAGTCACATTTCTGTGCTAGAGCTCCTGATTAAGTGCCTGTATATGGTTACCATCAGCATAGCCAGCAGAACAAGCCGTTACTTGGATGAATCCCTTGGCAAAAGTGATAATGTGTGCAGAAAGGAAAAGCAAGTTTGCTTTCTTGGGGTGAAGCTGGGGTGGACATAATCACAATGTAGGTGAGAGATGACAGCATGACCTTTAACGTGCAGAGGATTAAAGTATGAGGTGGTGAAGAATAAATGTGGACTTCTAAATTTGTTTGGTAAGACAGATGTGCAATTAGAGGAAGCAGAAATTTAAGAGCCAATAAACCCTAAATAGAAGGCAGACCTGTCTGCTGTGATAAGGTAGTCATTTAGGCCCACAAGTGTCACTACAGTAATTAGAATATACTGAGAAATCTGATTGGAATTTTTGCATGATGAGAGCATTGCCAACTGCTTTTGATATTGGCTGATAGCAACAGTAACAGGCTGACGACCTGTTCTGCATTCTTTACCAGCAAGAGGGGAAGATGCTTTTCAGTGGGTTTATCCTTTAGCATCTCCTCTTTCTTTTCCAGCCTCCTAAGTCCTTTGTAAACAAATAAACAGCAATGATATTTTAAAGGGTTAGCTGTGCCAGACATCACTCAAGCTCACTTAAGAAGAGGCGCCATATATAAATTGCATTCTTCATGTGTGAGCTTCCCCTCCCTATTACATTTGCTATCAAGTGTTGGATTCACTTTGGAAGTCTTCAAAACAATATTATTCTATTCTGATGTTTTTCATAAGCACTGGCAAAGGGTTTTGCTGTCCTGTCCCTCTCCTCTGGAGTTTCAGCTTGCTTGAAACAAAAAAAAGATTATTTGCAGTAGATCAATATTCCCTTAAGATGTAAACGCATCAGCTCTTATAAGTGAAGCAAGTTTTGGCCTGGCCAGTACTCTAATGTTAGATCTTGAAGGATATCTCAGGGGCTGCAGAAATTGTAATGAGGAATCAATAACCAGAACAAATCTCTCACAGGCCTGATGCAGCCTCTCAGAGTATGTTTGTGTCTTTGCATGACTGGAGGTAGTTTTCTGCAAATGAGATGCAAAATGGAGGGATTCAGGAAATTCATGTGGCAGTTTCAGTGCTGGGCAGGACTGTAAGTTTGATCCCAGAGGTGAGACTGTGCTGTCAGTAATGATCTCCTTCCTGCCTAAATTGCCACTGGAGGAAATATTCTCCTCTACTCACCCCTCTTAGCTGGTATACGTTGTTTCCTTTTACTGTTTAAGCAGAGGCTGTGTGTCACCCTAGGTATGTCTGAATTATAGTTTGGACTAAAGTGAATAATTTTTATACAGTGGTTTGGGGTGAAATGAGCAGTTTCAAGTCCTGTACGCAGAGTATTTTGCTCTCTCCCACACTGTTCTTGGATGTGAACAAGCTGAGCTTTCTTGTGTCCATTTGATAGCTTTATAAGAAAATGAGTCAGGATTATCCTGCTGGACCACCACAGCCAGCTTTCTGTCTCTCAGGACATGAGGGGCTATGTAAATATATGTATGTGTATGTGTGTATATATACACATATATCAGGGGCTATTTCTTCTACCACCTTAAATTGAACTGTTCTCAGATGTTTTGCCAGGTTGGAGATCCAGGGCAAGTTGAATGTCTCTGCAGCCGAATGCTGAGTGTGTGTATTTATAAGGCAAGCAGGAATCCTGTTGTATTTATTAATAATCTGAGATGCACAGAAAGTCTGCAAATGGCTTGATATTCATAAAACGTAAGAAAAGTTCAGATGCTGCATACTGGGATGTTACAATTCCGTTACAGTAAGGACCTTTTGCCTTTGTTTTGTGAATGACCTTCTCATTTATGGAGTCCCTCTTTGTTCTCTCCAAGCTATTGTTCTTTTGTGTTAATTAAAACCCAGATGATTAAGTATACAAAAGTGCACTCAAGCTTCTGTGCACACCCAGCTGAAAACAGGGCCAAATGACCAGAAACATGCTAGCAGAGATGCGAGCTTTGTCACTGGAGTAGAATGACTGAATATGAAATTCATTATTGGGAAGCAAAGTGACATTTAAATTATGCTGCTGTTTCTCCTACAGGCTTCTGACAGGGTATTTTCAGAAAGAAAATTAAATGAGTTACAAGGCACTTAAATGCAACACTTGAAAATGGTATCTTAATGTGTTTGATTCTTAAATGAAATATTAGTATCTCTCTATGATTTTACCATGAATGTGACATGTAAAACTGACAGAACAACTCCTCAAATCTTCAATGCACTAAC
This sequence comes from Balaeniceps rex, assembly GCA_013401315.1. Classification (NCBI taxonomy): domain Eukaryota; kingdom Metazoa; phylum Chordata; class Aves; order Pelecaniformes; family Balaenicipitidae; genus Balaeniceps; species Balaeniceps rex. The sequence goes on along the minus strand of VYZW01039624.1, from coordinate 7,384 downwards.
TTGCATCCTTTAAATGCTGGCCTTGTGCTATTTCTGTTGAACCCACACAATAGAATTAGTCATGTGGAGTGGGGAACAGCTGGCAAGAAAAAAAAAAGGCATGAACAGACAACTTAGCAACAGGTAAAAGACAGCAATGAATCACAGGCAAGTGCAAAACTATCAGGGGAAAAAAAGACAGTAATAAAGGTGATTCAACTGTAATGTCAGGCTCTCTCGAGGAAGGGATCTGCAGATGGATAGAGAGGTGAAGAAGAAATGTCTTCAGACAGGTGAACGCTAATTTTTGATGTTGAAAAGAAAGCTTTATCCTCCTTGTCTGAGGCCCCAGTTTAAAAACGGTATTTATCTATGGGGTTAACTTCATCAGCTCCAGTAACTGCACTCCAGTGAGAGATAAGAAGATAATTAAAATTACCACCATGCTTAATCAACTTGCCAGCATAGGGATACTCTTGAATTGGGGCACAATTAAATTAAGCTTAACTTCTTCCAAATACATGCAAGAAGTAGACATCTGGCAAAGTCTAGCTGTAAATGCACAGAGCTGCATTATGACAATCTCCAAGGACAAAGGAAATGGAAAGTGAAAGGGTATGAGAGAGCAAGACTTCTGCCAAGTCCTTTAATCTTTGTTTTGCAATGCAGACTACCAATCGTAAAAAATACTAGTGATTTCACTGATTTATTGCTAAATCACTAAACTGGTGATTTTACTTGTTTACCCATATATACATAGATATGAAAACGTATGCATATAAGCTAATGTACATTATTTTATAATGTTTCAGTAAGCATCTCTAACTGTTGTGTTTCACAACAATTTATAACTGCAATTAAAAGGTCTGAAAATGACATGAAAGGAAGCAGACTAATTGAGCTAATCAGAGACAAGATCAAGGCCCTCCTGGCCTTGAAATCTATAGCTCCATGAAAGGGAATATTTGAATATTTGCTGAATCTAAGGAATTAATAATCAGCAGTTACAGTTCTGTCCATCTCCAAGGGGCATCAAAGAATTAATTTTTACAATATGCCCAGAAGGTAAAGAGCAGGAGATCATCCTCCTTTTTCAACAGGTCCTTCCTCTTGCTGGGATCTGATTGTTGATCTTGACCTTGTTTTCCATTTTACATATTAAATACAAGATTTTACAAAATAGTTCAGTGTATCAGATGTTAGTTTTCAGCCCAAATGTGTGATATCTTCAAATACGGCAGCAGTCAGTCCCTTCTAAAGGCATTCATTTAATACTCAGTTCCAAAGGCAAATTAAAAGGGGGATTTATACCTAAATTCTTGTCTGCCCTCCTGAATGAAATGTGTCAGAATGCACTTGAGTTAACTAGACTCCCATGCCATGCTTAATCCAATAGTTTATACTATAGTCTTTTTTTTTTCTACTTTTAAACATTTCCATGATATCCAAGCATCAGTTCAGCAGGTGATGAATCTTACTCTGCTCTTCATCAGTATCCCTGGGTGGGCAGCTGTACAGCAGGCTGACAGAGGCAGGACGGCTTCTGCCAGAGCCCGGTTCAGGTAACTGCTGCAGTTCCTGTATCTCAGGCCTCGCACACAACCTCTGAAGGCGCCTATCCAGAGCCGAACACTTGGAATGCAGACAGCTCCCGCCAGTTGGGATGGAAAATTTGGAACCAATGAGGAATATAAAATGAGGCTCTTGACATATACGCATGATGACGTTTGTATATGGATGCAAACCCAGAAACACTTGACACACAGGGTCGCTACAGACCTGACACCATCCCTGGAGGTATTTAAAAGCTGTGTAGACGTGGTGCTTAGGGACATGGTTTAGTGGTGGACTTGGCAGTGTTAGGTGTTTGGACTTGATGATCTTAAAGGTCTTTTCCAACCTAAATGATTCTATGATTCTATGCCACAACACACTTAGAAAGCGTGAGTTGATTTTAATTTAATTGTATGTTGGAAAAGAAAGAATGTTATTGAACATTTTCAGTTGAGTCTGGCAGTTAATCTAAATAGAAGACAACACCAACATCCAAAAATCTTAGACCATAAAGAAAGCCACTGTTCATCCTGGCAAGCATGTCAAGTATTACTGGCAAATAAAACACTGAAACACTCTCCATGTTTCTGTAAGGGGAGACAGAGCAATTCAACTCCTGAAGCTCCTACTCAGGCAGAATTTGCCACTAACGCCAGTTCTTACACCAGATCTCATCAGGCTTCATTTGAAGGAAGTTGTAGGCTTGAAGCCATAAGGTTCAGTATTAGAAAGGTAGCTCCAGTGGGGAAAAAAAAGCAAAAATCAAATTGTTGTCTGAAACTTTACTCTTTTGAGTCATGAACACATTCTTCTGAAAAGTTGGACAAGTGATGAGCTAGTTATCAAAACTGTCCATGCTGGACTTACCTCCCCACAGGAAAAAACGGATGCTTTCATTAATAGTAATCCCATAAAACCATTCTGACATGCTCATTTTTATTTTCATCCATTGGCAATCAAAGAACCGTGCTTGTGAGGGAAAGAACATTCTAATATCCCCATCAACTTTTCCCCTTTCCTTTCAAACTGAAAAGAGCACATTCTTCATTTCTCTGTTGTGTTCAGCTACTCTTTTACAACAGTGGGTTGTGAAACCAGAACTCCCACTGACATAGGATCAGACAGGCTTAAGATTTTAGAGGTGGTTCTGAAGTCCTGAGAAATCCTTCAAAAGCTGTATGCTTTTAGCCATGCTGAATTGCTGCTGTCTTCAGATCTAATCTTTCCAGCAGTTGATTTTCCCTTTATCCTGTGTGACCAGACTTCTCCCATAGGAGAAATTATGGTTCTGGCTTGCGTAAAATTCTGTAATACTTATTCCCACAGTGGCACAAAAATGGGTCACACTTTGAATCCTGTTTACACTAGCTTCACAAACTTATTCATTGCTTTTATCATGCAGATGGTTGTATGTAAGAAAACATATTTGTTAGATGTAAATTTTAGCTGCTTGGGGTCTCTGTCTCTATGTAATATCTAGCCTAATGTCACCACAGGACAACATTTATGTTTTCATTTAAAAATAAAGTAAGCAGATGGGACTTCTCTCATCCATGGAGTAGTAAATTAAAAACAAAAGTAACAATTTTTTTAATGTTGTACTCTGCTGGGATGAGAGTTTGGCATTATGACATCTGGTCCAATTTGAGCATTCCAGTAGCTGCTGTACAGCATTTACTAAAACACTGAAACGAAGCCTGCTAATATTATTTTTGCATAATCCCTGTGAACATGCACACAGAAAGTCTGTGCTTACCCACCTCTCAGCAAAATAAAAAAGCCCAGTACAGACTTAGTTACTTTCATGGCATATCTCAAGTAATAATCACTATAGTTGAAACGCTATCAAACAAAGTCCATTTGAGATTATCTGTCCATCAAGACAATGGGAAAGAAAAAAAGAAAAGAGATACCAGTCCTCCAATTTGTATCTTTGAAAATTTCTTTCCAAGTAAACAGCTATTTCTCAGTAATATTTAGAACTCGAATTTTCTGTGAGTCTTCCAACCATTAGGGCAAGTTACTGAGATTCCACTGAATTTCAAAATGTTTCTTCAATAGGTAGAGACCTTATGGTGTGAAGACACTATCAGTATAACTTAATTTTTGTCCTTTAATTATAAACTATTAAAACTTGTCATCTTTAACCAGACACAAAGCATGACTAGTAAATGATTAAACAATTTTCAAGAGTTCAACATAACATGCCACAGATACGCCATAGATTTGAAATGCCCCTTCTATCTAAATACAAAATCCAAGTAAACACACTAAGTAGATAAATGGGCAGATTGCAGTTCCCAGGAAATAATGACTTTTGCTCTACTATGGAATAAAAAAATGCTCATTTGTAAGACGTTGACTCTAATCTGGTCAAAAAATTGCCTGCTGGAAACTGTTGCAGTTGCTAGTTGGTCTCAGACCAAATATTAGTAAGAAAATCAAGACAGGCTTCTCATTCAGAGGTAAAGCAATCTAGCAGATACATTACTGGATAAACTTTGAAGAACTGAGCTCCATTCCTTGCTTGACGGCTGGCTGAACTGATGGCAAGTCACAGCTGTGCTATTTCCACAGAATGCCTAAGATTCTCCACCTGTAACAAATGAATAAGGTTAGTGTTAGTACTATTTCTAAATGGTATTTATATGGTACTTTGAAAAACCCCAAAAGTCCTGTGATTTGTTTGGGGGTGGAGGTGGTTTTTGCAGCAAGTAACTAGTTCAACCAACAGTGAGAGAATGCATTTGTCTCTTATCCTTTAGGTTTCAGTTTGGAACCGAGAGTCACAAGTGCTGAGGTCAGTAGGAAAACAGCGACCTTCCAGACATGACGGATGACTTCCAGCTCCAGCTCTGTACACCCCACTACCTTTTCATGAGCACTAAGGGTACTTAGAAAGGAGACATTCTCTTAGATTTTTCAGGAAAACACTTTTGGCAAATCCAGCCAAAATACAAGTTCTTTTTATATACTTACATGACTTTTTTAGGGAAAATTAACACTGTATCAACCTGGGAGGAAGTGGTTTTTTTCAGTAAGATTGTATTAGGGCTTCATAAGCATTTACCTTCTGCTTCTAGCTAAGGAGAATGAACAGTTAGTAATACTAAGTGATATGAGAAACAGCAAGCCTGGTGTTTATTCAAAGGTTATGCAATTACTTTAGTTTATAATTCTATTCTGTGACAATAATGATACAATATTTTACACAAATATAATAAATAATGAATATTGTGAATGCTGATATTTTACGAAATTGCATTGAGAGAAGAAAAAAATCTTATTTGGTCTTAAGTGTCATACAAATTTGCTGTGCAAGAGGAAATACAATGAGTAAATATACTACATAGTCTTATGTGGGTAATCCCATATGCATAGTGACCCTGGAAGTGGGGCTCTGTGCAGGTGCAGGGCAACATCAAAATTGATGCAATTTTAGAATTTAGACCCTAATATAGAAAGTGAACTTTCCTCCTGAATCAGCCAGCATGTCTGTACTTTCATTGGCCGTAGCTAGTACATAATGTTCAAAGGACTTTGAGACGCCTTCTTTCCAGACACCTGGTATTGGTCAAAACCAAACTTTTTTCATGAAGAATTTTGAACAAAGAAATCTTAATTTTTTTTCCTTTTGCTTTTTGCTCTTCAGTCTAGCTTTTATGGTGGGAATAAAGATCTGGAGTCCAAAAGCAAGCATGGACAGAGCGCCATTTAAAGTACCCATTTGGAAACATGAAGGATCTGGTATGTCTTAAATGACAGCTCCTTCTGTGGACTTAGGGTAGGGGGAAATGCTAACCTTTGTTCAGAGTTTCTTTTGAAAAAATAAGGAAAATTTCCTTCTTTTAGACAGATGGCTAAAAAGGAGATGTTTCCTCTTCTACCGTCATTTATCTCAGTAGCTAAACTACTCACTGAAGAGGTAGGGTACTTCAGTTCACAGCTTCTTCTATCCAGGGACTTGAAATTCAAATTTAAATCCTTATCTGTCTTTCTGGAGAGTGCTTCATCACCACTGTATGTTGCACCATGTGTATATCTGTAAGTATGTGAAAGCATTTTTCTCAGGTTTTTTAAGGAAGCAGTTTATTTCGCATGACATGCTAACTAGGGAGCAGATGCACTCCTTTACAGTCTAATCTTATGGTTAGGACACTTTCCGGGGTGGGGGGGGGGAGGAAAAATGCAGGTTCAGATTCCCTAAAACATGGGAAGTAATTCGAAACAGATCTCCTGCACTCCCCTGTGTTCTGAGAACTGGATACAAATAGTTACCACCGATTATCATTCTTGTATTTTTCTAATACCACATTTTAAAGTTTTCATGAAATGTTAAGGTTCTCATGAAATTAAAAATGAGCATTTTGTGCTGGAACAGTTTTGTTCTTTAGTAGTAATGTAGTAAATAGAATCTGGTCTTTGCAAGTAGCATTCTCATGTGGGCTCCAGAAATATATTTTATTGTCTTTAGGGCAAGAACTAATTCAGAGAAAGGCTCTTTTATTTGACACCTATGAATCTTGACCTTGACCTAGAAAGTCTATCCTCACTGTTGCATGAGGGGCAATTAAACTTCTGTGAAGCAAAACCTCCCTATCATAGCAAAATACATCAAGTGTATCAGAGCTCAAACCTCCAACCTCATTTTATTCCCATTAAATGTGCCAAGCTGCCTCACATTAATTTGAATAAACTGAGAACAATAGCATTTAACAGGTTTGAGATTGCTGGGTGGGGAGGGTGTTGAGGGCAGAGCAGGTTTCCAAAATAAGTGAGACATAGATTTCCAAAACGAGACACGGGGCTCAGGCATTGAACTGAACTACACTGGTCTAAGAAGTTGTGCACCAACTGAATCTCGTAGCTGTTAGTAACGCCTCGTGTGCTCACTAATAGCCTTCCCTGCTTGTGAGCTAATACAACGTAGGGACAAGCTCAGAGTAACAGGCTGTTGCATTTTACTTGGGGAGGGAGGCAGGCTAGAGTACACACATGAAGTGTTCTATTATGTCAGCTCAGCTGATGGGAAGTAATTTATTAAGCTTCTATTACCAAGTCGTTAATACACTGATCACTGCTATCCTTTCACAGACGCAAAGAAGGTGGGAAGTGTACCCAACCTGAGCACATACCATTGAACAAATCATGGTCAGACAGCTCACTGATTTCTTACATACAGCAAAGATGCTTTTAAAATTCAAGTGGATCTGTGGATCCTCAGATTCATGCTGTGTGTGAAGGAGCACAACATAAAATCTGATACTCTGTTTTTTGTCAGTGGTGTCTGACCACAATAAAGGTTTGCATGTCTCCAAGAAACGCAGGTAACCATTGTTTTGCTGAGATCTATGCTTAAATCTGCCTTGTTTTCTTTAATATACCCAAATGAAATGCATCCAGAAGCCCTTTTTAACTTACATCCTTGAAAATGAGGAAGTTTACAACAGGAAGGAGGATCCTTGATGCTGAAAATGACATGTAACTCAGCTTACAGTTCTCCTAGTAAAATCAATGCTTCTAGAATGCTGGATCCCAGGGTTTTGCAATTTTGCATTGATCTTATTCACCCCGTTTCCCATGAGAGCCTTTCTAAAATACTGCTATTAAGTAACACGCTCGCTAGTACGAAGGGAATAGAGAAGGAGTAACCTTTGCTGCTTGAGTAAAATGCAGAATGACATAAAGCATCCAATTCAGCCTCCTTTAGGGTGTTTAAGACACAGAACTCATTTTTCTGGATGAAAAGCAGACAGTGACACTGCCAGCAGCAACTGTGTCAGCACAGGTTCTCCCAGCAGGAGGGACATGCAGTGTGGCTGGAGAGGGAAACACAACAGATGCCACAAAT
>VYZW01039616.1:30867-42467 GCA_013401315.1 Balaeniceps rex | reverse complement strand
GGTTGAAGAGAGAAAAGGTGGGGGGGAGGATGCACCACCGTGTCACCACCACCAGCACCTCTCACACGTCGGCAAGCTGTCAGGGATGCTCTGGGGACAGGGCATCCCGGTGCTCTTGTCTCTGGGGTGCTGTGTGCCCAAAAACTCCAGGCATGGGGATGAGTTTATGTAATACCTTTTTGTTTCTGACACCTACGTTGTATTTTGCAGCACCAGAGTGGAGTCATGCTGCAAAACCCAGGCTGGATGAATTAAGTGGGCCAACATATATTCAAATCAAATAAATTTGCAGCTGCCACTGTATCATATTCAAAGAGCAATTGATCTGGGGAGCTATAAAATGCACAGTGACTCATATATTTTTTTGAAGTGGTCTGTGCTATTTACGTATTATGCTTTTTAGCATGTACAATTTTTTTTTGTTTGATTTCTGCAGGAGATTTCTGCAACCACAGTGTGTGTATGCGTCTGTCTGTTGTCTGCACCCCCCGGCTACCTCGGAGGTGCCAGCCCGGAGGCTGCCTCCCATCTGCGGCACCGAGAAGGGAGCGGAGGGCTGTGGGTCCACAAAAAAGCTTTTCTGCCGACACTTCGCAGCGGGACTGACAACACACGTCCCATGTTGCTGGCCAGACCCCTTCCCCTGGAGCGATGCCGATTTCTGTCCTGCTTTGGCTAAGCAGGGGCTCCACAGTGGTGGAGGCTTTTAGCTGGAAAGTGATGGGGGAGAGATGATTTCTTAGACTTCTTTAGGTAAAAAAAAAAGGCACGTTTTTGGCCCTTCTCTTCTGAAACAACAGCAGTGAGCTGAAGTGCCTGAAACCTCCCACCTAGAGGCTGCTGTTCATTTAGACAACCTCAGAGAGGTGTCTGTCTTTTAGATTCAGGTTACGCTGTTACAATCCCTCTTTACACTCAGGGATTATCTGTAAAACCTTGCCCTTACAACAGTCCCCATTAAAATACAGTTTACATAGAAAATGCGTGTGGTCCAGCACTGTCAGCATCAGGCAGTGGTTTGAGCGGGTGTCACTGGGACATGGCCCACGTCTCTGACCTGCCTGGGAGGTTGTACCAGGCTGCTGGCAGGGGCTCGCAGAGCCATGGGTAAGAAAGAGACAATATATAGAGAGAGAGGTGATCAATTATTTCAGAGGTATGGTGGAACATCAACTATACAGTGAAACACTGAAGTTTGATTTTAGTGTCTTTCCACTTAGCTGCAGACTACAATTTGATTAAAAATCAGATGCAATGTATTAAAGCGTGATTCCTCACCGCCCCTCCGGAGCTGCGTAATAAAAAGCAGGCAGCACCCAGGGCACCTGCTGCATTTCTGAGCATCAGCAAGCACCGTGGGCAGGTAGGGAGGATGCAGTGAGGCAGGAGCGGTAATTTCTCTTTTCAGGCTTCCTTGCAGATAATGTGGCAGGACCAGTGAAAGTTTCTGCTGTTAGAAATGTGTGTTTTTAACAGTAAGTCTGCTGATGAAAAAAAAAATCACTGGAAGTACCTCAATGTCTTTTTTTCTCCTGAAAAGCCCACGGCCTTTGGAAGCTGCCTCTGGGGCACCACATAGAAACGGTTCATGCAAGGAGACTGAAAAGAGGGTTAATCAGCTCAGCAATGATGCCTTGAGACAGAGCAGCTCTGAGAATGGACATGATTCTTGTCATTTAATGAGAATCTTCATTTCATTTTTGAATAAACTGATTCTCTGCCGGGAGGGGTCACAGAGGAGGCGCGTTACCCCGCTGGGACGCACGGGCCGGCCAGGAAATGGAGTTGGATATAAAAACTATAAAATGGATATTAAAAATAGTAAAAAAAGATGCTCTAAATTCCTCCCTCAATAAAAAAAGGAATAAAGTCATCAGTATTTTCAGGCAGACCTGCATGGCCCAGCATGGCTCTGAGCATCCCAGCAGGCTGGAAACCGCATGCGGTGGGGTCTGATACCCGCTGGGTGCACATTTCCTTGCACGCAAGGAAAATTGATTGCCGCTGGCGTACCCAGGGCGCGCGGGTGGAAAGGAACAGCAAGAGCCCCTCTGCCGGAGAGCGGCAAGTGTGCCAAGGCAGGGAGGCCTTGGTGTTAAATGGATGTGATAAATACACCCAGGCGCGACAGGGTGGTCAGCATCCTTGGGAAGGCACCCGCAGTGTCAAGGGATTGTGCTCGGCCACGAAATGGCAAAGGACCATTAGCTGCATCCTTAAGCACGGACTCGACAGGGCTGCCTGCAAGGCACAGCCTGTGCACTGAGCATGTTGCAACCTCTGCTCCCGCAGGGAAATGTAGAACCAGTTTTCTTTTCCCCTGGATTAGAGCTTCCCTAAGGATCCCTCCCTGGTGCTGAAGGGATTGCTAGAGAGCAGGTATCCAGGGCATCTGAAAGAAAATGGAGTATCTGCCTCATAAAGCACCCCAAATTCCCAGCTGTGCAGGCTCCAATCGTCACATAAAAACCACTGTCACGGAGCCCAGACAACAAAACGCCGGAGAAAAGACCATCAAGGCTCGCTTCTGCGCCTCTGGTTTTAATGGCACAAAGAGGAGCACTAGCTGTGCTCCCTCGTCAGGTGCTTGCAAACATCTCCAGGAGCCTTTCAAGGATATTTTGAAAATGCTTGCTGCGTAGTTAAATGGAAATAATTTTCAATGATATGTTGAACCAAACGAAGCACAGCTTCACTGAACCAGATATCCTACGTATTTATTTTACATTTGATACTTCATGTCACTGTTTTGTGTATGGTTTTGCCTCTGTACCGTACGGACAGACGTTGTGTGTGATACCCATCCCATTATTCAGGCGCGATGTTTACAGCCACCACAGCCCTGCAGCTGGGGCCAGCAGTAAATAAGGAGTTTCAAAAGCAATTGGCCAGGTTCACCTCCAGTCTTTATTGTGCTGCCAAGCACCTATAATTTCCCTGCCAATATTGATGACCTGTAATTTACAACCCCGACTTCATGCTAATTCATTTTGTCTTATAGAAGGGAAGATCGCACTTCTGCAAAAACACAGAGAATCCAATTTTAAAATTAAAATAATATCTCCCCCCACCCCAGCAGCAGAACAAGCAGGGCTTTACAGGTGCTGGGGCACAGCAGGGAGGGTCGGTGGTGATCAAGATTTCTGTCAGCATTGACGCTCTTTGCTGTGCCCCCTCTTTATCATACACAACATTTAGGATGCAGCGCTCGTATACGCAGCAGCTTCTCATCATGCAACCTCTACCTGGCAATGCACGGTGTGGGAGGTTGACTAGAACTAGCGAAACCATGATACTACGGCCTGATCGCTGTTGTTTATGGCCAAACGTGCCTCACTAAATGAAGCCCATGTTAGAAAGCTCATGAAGACAGTAAACCTCGGTGGTCGGAACAGACATCCCTGAGCAGACCTTGCATAGTGATCAGTCTGTTCAGGTGCTGGGCTGTGAACCTTGCAAGGAGCTCAGGTTATTTCTCTTCTGATGTGTGTTGTGTTGTATTTTTGTTTGTGAGTTTTACCTTCCTCGTGCCATTTACTCAGGCTCAGTGGGGGTCTCTAAAATTTGCTTCTGTCCATCCTCTCTGGTTGTACAAATCTCGGTCTTAACAATTCGGTATGCAAGTAGCTGAAATGTTCCCCTATTGCTTAAGTATTGGACTGAACGGCTTCTTTGTTTTCCCTCCACAGTCAATATCCTTTTGCTGGACAGAAAGATAAGGGCACAGACTTTTAGCGCAGTCACAACTCAAAACTGAGGATTTACACCCGTACAGCTTCTGCAGTAAAATACCCTGTAACGAGGTAGCTGGTTTCATTAAATCCTGCTGATACTGTGCACACTGCAGTATCTCAGTGGTGCAAGCACGTTTCATGATGATTTGTTTATCTCTGAAGGAATAACTTAGCAAATGAACCCTTCACTGTTGCTCCTGCAGTGCAGTTTAGCCTCAGTGGATGTGCCTAAACCTGCCTCAGGGCAGGAGAGCAGGAGTTTAACAAATGCTGCCTCGCTTTTGGGAATATCATGATGAGGCACTACGTTTTATCCTGTGGCAACTTGAAACTTCTTTTTGAAGCATTGCTTTTGGAAATGTCCACTGGATAGTCCCGCTTTGTTCCCCTGGCCAGGTTTAGGAGTAGCTCAGAGGGTACTAAGCTGCTTTACTACTGGGTGAGCTCAGCTGATGGATGGAGTACTTCCATATCACTGACAGTTACTAAATTTGCTCCACTTGGAACCATTGAGCTGTTCTTGCTTCGAGACAGATTTGTTAATGTATTTCCTGACAGCAATCAATAATTTATTTTATATTCATTGTGATCTTTAATTGGGAGTGAACCTAGAGATGGATTGCTTGGATATAAGAACTATTGATTGCTGCAGAAAGCCCACTTAGCAGCTTACATTCTGGAGAACGGGAGTACACAGCTGCTTGCACCGCTTTTGTGGTGTTAGGGGAGGTAAGAGGTAGCTCCTCTGCCAGGACATAGCTAGGTTGTGTCATGACCAACTTCGGCAGGATCTTTTGACTTTCACATGAGCAATGCTCCAGACATCAGCATGAGTGGTTGCAAAAGGCAAGCAAAATCTGGCTTTTAATACTTTTCTCATGATAGTAAAAATAATATATGACAGAAGTTTGTATCTTGTTGTGATATCGTAGTGATAAATGATAATTTATTAAGATATACAGGGGTTGTTAGAGTTCCAAATTTTCTATCCTTAGTGCTAATTACAAGGAAACAGAGGTGCATTGCTTTCTTCTATATGGAAAGAAATTCCCAGGTACCGAGCTAGCGTATGGATTATGCCATATGCCTTGAGCAAAAGAGCAGCGCGGTGCGGTATTGCACTGCTATATTGCCTCATCAAAAGCCACCGCTCTCCCTATTGCTCCAGGGGGAATTATATACATAAGCCCTCCATCTGGCACAGGCCACTTTTCCTGCATCCTGGCTGAACTGTGTTGGCTGGAGCAGTTTCCTCCGCTGGCACTTGTTCCCTGTCCATCCCCACCTGTGGGAACGGGAAGGAAGATGAAAGTGATCTCCTTTATCCTGCCGCATTCCTGGCAAGATGAGGAGTGTTGAGCTCCCCATTTCCTCTTTGTGATAAGAAAGACCTGTATCACCAGTTTTAGGAGTCAAAAGCAAGGTGATTTAACTGAAGTTTGAGGAAAATAATTTTTTTTTTTTTTAATTCCTGTCATGTTCTTAAAGCTGACCTGCAGTCATATGAGAGGAGTTAGTACCATTTGCCAGAGGGGAACAAAAGCATATGTGTGTGCAATGATAAACTGTTTAGCCTGGGGAATATACAGTCTGCAGAGGTGGAAGTAGTTATCTCCAGTGCCTAGTAACCCTATGCAAAAAGTGTTTTTGCAGTTATTGCCCAAACTAGAAGAACAGTGAGGACTTGCAGAAGACATTGATTAACCCAGCATTTCTGTTGGCTGTTGGAACTTGTATACGGCAAATGAGAACGTAATTATTTCATGAATCATAAAGCATCCCCATGCTAGCACATCAAAGCTCAATGCTGGTACGTTCTGCTGTATAGACATTTAAAAAAAAAAAAGAGATTGATGGGGATGATATTAAAAGCCCTATTGTAATGAATTTTGGAAATGTGTAGAGTTGAAGCTGAGTATTATATTTTTACTTTTTTCCTCTGACATTTGTTGGAAGCATTTCCTTACTGTCACTACTTCACTTATTGCTTAACAGTGGAAAAGAATTACATTTAGCTATTTTTTTCCAAGATAGTAAAAGCTAGAAAAAAAGCCAAACCTTGGAAAAGAGACAATGAAGATACAAAGCCGGCTTAAAAAAACCCAGATAACTGAGACTTTGGACTTTCTGAAAATCTGTGACTCAAACTTCAAATTCCCACCCCTCTCCTGACTGTCTCAAAACATGTATAAGAAATCAAGAAAAAGAGCAATGTAGAGAAATAGTATAACCAAAATATTATGTCGCCCCACTCCTTTTTATAAATACATATCTCAAAGAGAGCAAGCAAGGGAAGACTTTACAAGAAAATCCCTGTATGACTTACAAATGAAGGCTGTTGTAGAAGAACACCTGAATTACTGAAGAGATGACTTGACTGAGTCCTGCATCAAGTTCTCGGGCACAACCTGCAGCCTTCCCCAGCTCCTCAATGGCTCTCTACCACCATGAAGGAAAAGTACTCACAGGTCATTTGACAGTGATATTTTATTATAATATTTTATAGCATAAAGAGATCTATTTTAAAAAATAGCTATTCCTCCACATCTAAAATTCTGCTTCATTGAGATTAGCTGGAGGAAAAACATTATAAACTCCAAAGCGAGTTTGGAGGAAATGACAAGTTCCACTGCTATTTATTTTCTTTAAGTGAAATCCTTCGAGGTAAGGGAAGACTTCGGGCTGGGACTGGCAGACTGCAGTTGGTAAAGGTTGTTATTTGTCAGTGCTTATGTGCCCAAGGAAGGCTTCCAAAACAATTTAGTCAACTGAAGATGAGGAAGCCCTTGTTACAAATGTAAATGTGGCAGTCATACAAGAATTTGCAAGACAAAGTGGGTAAAACATTTTGTGTGTCCACCCTGAAAACTTACGGGCTGGGCAAAGGACCTCTGGCGATGAAAGGGAGTGATGGACTGTCTGATCCGCACTGCACCCCTTTGTACAAAGCTGACGTGATACAGCAGGTAAGATCTACTGGTATTTCTTAAAAAGAATAACTCAATCAGCAATCTTATCTTGTATGAGTTTGAAAAATAGGATTAAAATGTCAGTGTTACTTTTATTTTAGTCCTTCATATTATCAAACTACAGAGGTTATTGTAGCACTGGACAATGTAAGGATGTAAGCGGCATATTTAGGTCAGATACTCTCTTTGTAGCTGCTATGTTAAATTTTGCAGCCACTCCAAATTCCTGAGGCACTTAAACCTCCGCTTGCACTGGATGGCCTCCTTTCTGCCTGAACGTTAGTTACTGTACTCCCTGCAGGAGTCTGCTCTGATTTCCCCATCTTTCCTTCCACTCCTTTCACATTTCATTTATCTTCCCAAACTCCTAAGGTTTGGATCAATTGTACACTGAATATTTTTTTCTTTTTTCGCCCACACATGATGAATTTTAATGCTCAGTGGCCAAAATAATTCCCCCTTCCTACATATTTTAATATTTTGACTGTGTCTCTCGAGCGAGATGCTCCATTTACATTGGAAATGTTTCCCTGAGAACAGCAGTGATATTTACGCTGATTTCTTCCCTGTTCTGCTGCATTTTTGCCTGGAAGAGAAGGGCAGGCTGTCAAAACAGCCTGTGATTCTCTGCTGCCCCAATAATTGTCATTTCCACGGTGGGAGACTGTACAGAGGGCAAAGAGAGATGAGACATTAAAAGTGGTATCAACAAAAATTAGTCATTAGGTTGGTGGTTTACCCTCATTTTTACATTTGTGAAATGACTGTGGATGGTGAAAAAAGGTTGAAAATCAAGACTTGCACACACAGGGTCTATCTGTATTATAATTGTAATTTAAAATGCTGATGTGTGCCAGCACATACCAGGTAGTTATTTCCTCTTCCAAGCACAGGGAAAAACTCTGATATCTGGTAGGTTTGTAATGTAAAAGCACTGACTCTGCAAGGAAAGACATTTCAAATACCTTTTTCACCAAACTTTAATATACTTTTAGTGTCATTTTCTTTTGAGGGCTGCCTGCAGCTGTCTCGCGTGGCTCGGTGAGGTTCAGCTGGCTCTCATGCTACCAGCGCTGGGACGGTGAGGAAGATAATACCTATTTCTCTACCCTAAAGCATGAGGCTGGAAGCTGGCATTTCCGTTTTCCACTGTGGGCGCCAAGGGTGTCCGGTGCTTGCAGCTCCGGGCAGGGAGAGAGGCCGTGGGGCCGTCTTTCCTTGCAGGAGATGTCTGTGCAATGGGAGAGGCTTTCCTTGCTGGGGTTCCTGCAAAGTGGCTGGTGCCTCCTGGGTGCTGCTGGAAGCGGAGATGGAGGAGGATAACGTGGCAGAGCACTGCTGGGACAGTGAACGTCTCTGAACCTGTAGGGATTTTTATTTCAGTAACCTCCTTGGGGAAATTTCCAGTTCACACTGTGGGAAAACAGCAAGAATAGGATGTAGGTACGCTCCGCTCTGAAAAGATTTTTTTATGAGGCTTCACCAGCCTCAGCAAACACGATTTATTGCTGCTCAAACCCCTTTCTCCCTCTCGGAGGTTGGAGTAATACTCACAGAGCCTCTCCAGATGGTCGGCTGCCGAGCAGCTTCCATCTGCACATCTCGGCCTCCGGGATGGGATGCCAGCCTGCGGGAACAGCCACAAACCAGCTGCCTGCACTCAGCAGATGTTACTTTTTACTCCAGGTTAATAAAATGACTTGGAGAAAACAGCTCTGTAGGATTTGTTGTGTGTTAGCGGGGACCAGAGTAGTCAGGGAACTTTGGAAAGGCACTGTGTATGGCTGGAATCAAGCTGTCTATAGCTCTGGGTGAGGAGGAAAGTTGAGGGCTTTAAAAATACTTAAAATGAATGATTTTTTATCACAAAATATTTTCAGTGTTTACTGCTTGACAAATATGTGAGGCTGTTATCATGGCATGAATATGCAGATCTATCCGACACAGAACATTTTCAGTATAGAGAAAGTATAAATCATGAAAGCAACTGTTTTCTAAACTGCAGCATGCAAAAGGTAAGAGGAAATAAAAAGTGCTTATGCAGCGCACGAGCTCGCTTCAAGAGCTGGAAGAAGATAAATGCATCTCCGTCTACAGCATCGCACTTGGAGAAGGGGTCACGGCTGGTGCAGTTCATTTTGGCAGGCGATGCAAGTCGAAACAGCTGGAGAAATGCTGCTGTAAAGGCACGTTTATGGGTACTCCCGCTGCAACTCCTCACATGCTGAAATTAAGTTCACCAGGGAATATCTGCCGAACTGCAAATAGTGAATCTGCCTCGTCACAAGCAATTGAAGCTTAATAGAGCTTAGTTCCTCTTCTACCCAAGTTCTGTGTTCGGCTACGTAATAGATTCTGTTATAATTTATGGCAAATCTTCAGAGTGAATTGTTTCTAGCTCAGGTGGTGGTGGGTACGCGTTGTCTTTTCTTTTTAGATAAAATCAAGTTGTAAAATTTCTGAACAGGAAATGCTGTTGCTTAATGGATATTGTTCTCTCTATATAATCTGTAATATCAATGCAAAATGATTGTGAGGTGAATATAAACATGCTCTGCCTGAACTGGTAATTTCGTTCATTCTTTATACTGCTGTTAGATGCTGAGAACATATATTGCCACAGCAAATTGTGTTCAGTATAGTTATCAAATGTCAGATTTGTGGGCATAGGTACTTAGAATGATGCTTTGAAAGGAACTATGCTATAAGTAGACTTTAATAGGAAATGTTTGTGATTACAGTCTTGTGATAAAGTTATGTATAAAGACCTTGTAAGGTCTTTATATTAGTAATTTTGTACATTTGTCTTATGTGGTGTTTGTACTGCGAGATGCCTGTCAGAGAGTCTACAGCAAATTTAAGCTGGATTTCTTGCAGAGAAATACATAAAAGACATCAAAGCTTTGCAGAAAAGTATGCTTAGAACAATTTTATTAGCAACAAAATAACATTTGAGCAACCCTAGTACACGTATTTTCAATAAGACATCCTTAGTGACAAAGCCTAGGTCTGCTGAACAGAGCTTTCCAGCTTCGCCCTGCCCAGCTGGGCTGTCGTCTCCTGGGGCTGCCAGAGGCACATCTGTGGGTTTTGGTGCTGAGCCCCCAGGTAAAGCCTGGCAAAACTTGCCTGGTTTTCAAGGTGGAACCATGAGAAGAACACTGGAGCACTATTAGCACTTGATTTGTTTGCCAAGTCCTTAGCAAAAAAAGTGGGTATATTCAACTGTGAAATGAGATGGAAACTGGGCTGTGAAAAAAACACCTTCTGCCATGTAAATAGGCAAAGAGGGTCAGAAAGTTTCTGTGTGGTTAGAAGTGTGGGATTGGTTTGAAACTTGGAGAAGAGCCCATATTAAATGTGCATTAGAGACATTATCTTGCCTTGGGAGTAAAAAGAGCTGCGAGAGCACTGTATCTAGAGGGACATGTGCTTTATAGCTACAGTCTATTTAAATGGCAAGTTTCACTTTCTAATGGAAATAAAGTAAAAAGGTGAAGAACTCACTATTACAACCTGCTTTTTGTAAAATGTTGTGAGTGAGTACATTCCGAGACTTGAGTTATTCTGTTTGGGAACATTTGTGAAATATCCAGCGTGTCGCTATGTCCATGTCTCTTCTCAGTGGAGATGCGTTCCTCCCAAAGTTTTGTAAAGATAAGTTGAGATTAGTGTTGGCTCATGCAAGAGGTCATTTTCAAGGACAGAAGTAGGAAAAATATACACAAAAAATGCTTTCTTCCGCAGATGAGATACTGAATTTCTTGCCAGCTTGAGTGTAGTGATGCGTTGGTTCTCTGTGCCTGCATTTGCTTCAGTTGCTGTTAATGATGTGAAGAGAACAGAATTGAACCTGAAACTGCCCATAGCAAAATCTGTTAGGGAGTTACTTAACCAGAATCTCTTTTGCTGTGAGGTGGATGATGCACTGGCTTTGTAAGCCAATTTTTTAAATTTCTAGATAAAAGACAGATTTAAAAGCAAGCAGTGTTGGAGATATGTAACCCTCAAATGGTGTGGTATGGTCTTAAAGGTTGTTTAACCTTTCTTTTAGGGTTAAAGCTGGCATCTTTCAAGCCAAGGGCATTTACCAAGCTGAAGTTACAGAGCTGCTATGAGGAGATGGTTGCAGCCTTGGCTGGAAGGCTACCTATGGTTTCATAATTAGTTTTGCATCAAGTTCTGCCCTGAATTGCATTGCTGAAATTCCTATAACTTCATTAGGGTTGCCTGGGTTTAACAAAGGCATTATTTGCCCTAAGATTACCTACAGCCAAAAATTTGCTGAATGTTGGGGGTTCAGTAATTAAAGGTGTGTTTACGGGAAACAATACAGGCAGAACGGCGAAGAGCAACAGTTCCCAAATCAGAGCTGCAGCCACATGAAAGAGAGAAGACGACTGTGAAGAAACTTCAGGGTTACCATCTTGCAGTGTTACAGGAGCAGGTGAAGCAATCCTGAGCTTTCCAGTTGCAAACGCTATGGTCAGGAGAGCCACTTGGGGTTGGCCTTTCACTCGGTAATGATGCTGGTCCCAAATTGATCCCCTGGAGAACTCTAGAAGATGTTTTTGTACACCCATCCCTCGCACTCGCTAAGTCACCAAGGACTGTTGCTGCCTCTTGCTGTCCTCCCTGCTCTTCCAGCAGCTCCCCTGGTGCACCGTGCTCCTGGAGACAGCCCCCGCCGGCGGGGCTCCCGCCCCTGCGCACCCCAGCACCTCCCTCCCTCCCTCCCTTCCTCCCTCCATCCTTCCATCCATTCTTCCTTCCATCCACTCAGCCATCCATCGCGCCCCCCGCAGCGCCCCGCAGGCACAGAGACCACGCCCCTTTCCTATAACCCCGCCTCTTTCGCCCCGCCCCCAGACACGCCCCCCGCCCCACCTGCTGCGCC
>VYZW01039616.1:4280-30611 GCA_013401315.1 Balaeniceps rex | reverse complement strand
GCCCTGCCCGCCGGCGGGGGCGGGAGTGCCCCGCTTGCACCGGGGGGGGTCACCTCCCTGCGACGGGAGGGCCGGCGCCCTGCAATGGGGGGAGACCCCGCTTGTGAGGGAGGAAAGGGGGTGCCCTCTTTGCAGCCGGGAGTACCCTGCGAGGGGGAAGGAGGAGGGGTGCGCTGTGTGCAGGGGGGAGAGCAGGGGCGTGCCGTGCCGCCTTGGGGTGTGCGGCGGTTGGGGGGGAGGAGGAGGAGGAGGAGGTCAGCGAGGGCGGGCACAGGGGTCTTGCGGGTCGGGGTCCTGGGTGGGAATGGCGGGGAACAAAGCGGGACTGACCCGGCTGGGGGTCACGGCTGGTGGCTTGCTTTGGGACCGGGCTGGTGTGCTTTGTGCCTCTCTCAAAAAGTGTCTTCACCTCTCCTTTTCCAGGCATTGTTTTGCAGTCGTTGTAAGCGTTTTCTTCCTTCCCCCGAGCCTTTCTGCTCATCGGTGTTTATTGTTCCCATGTCTTTAAATAGGCTGCTTGAGGTCTGGGTGCAGGAAGGAGTTTTGGGGATTAGTTCTGAGATGCAGCCATTAGAAATGGGGATGTAACTGCAGGGTGTAATTAACTTGCCTAGTTTCCTCTTCTCCCTGTTCGCATGAAATTTAGGCCAAGTGCTGTTTTTACTAGGTACTGTTCAGGACTTTTCGCCTCCGTATGAAAAGTGAGATATTAACTTGAGAGCCCTTGGAGTCTTGGCTCGGGTCCTTTGTATAATTCAGGAGATGCAAGGTGCACATCTTTCTCGGTTTTGTATGGCAAAGGGCTCTTGAGCTTGGATGTTCTGAGTGTTAATGAAACTGATGCTGACTTGGACCTGCTGTGAAGTCTGCATCAGAAATATCTCCCTTACACATTTAAATATGGCTCATACATTTGAATAGAATGCCACAGAGGAGTCTTCCTTATTCTTTCCCCAGTGAGCTACACATAGAGATAATGCTAATGAATAACCTTCAGGGCACTCTCCCCACTTCTCTGATTTCATGGTAAAGCCTGTTCTGCAATCCCATTTAATACTAGAATACACTGCAGAATGTTGATAGTAAAAAAAAGTTTGGGTAGTAGCTAGAAATAAATGCTATCCTGAATGCACTTCTTGTGATCTCTTTGATTCTGTGATTTTCAAAATTGTGCTTCTAAACATTTTCCTTCACTTCTGAAGTTCAAAAAATTGTAGTGAGCTGCCAGCACAAATTAGCATGCTGCTCTGCTTCAAAGAAGCAAGACTGTTTCTAGTGAGCCTTGGCATGACACCAGGTGTCAAAAAATGAAGTGACTTTGCCCGGGCCAGCATTTTCTTTTTTTTTCCCTTTCTTTTTTTTTCTTTTTTTTTTTTTTTTAAATTTTAAAGAGTTTCTTTTGCTCTTCTGTAAAAGATACACTAAACTGAAAGCCACCTAAGGCCATAGTTCAACTGTAGCTGATCTGTAGCAGTAATGGTGGCTTGGGGAATTCCGTGACTTGCGGTGTCACTGGCACAGCTTTTGGTGATGCCAGCATGAAGCAGATCAGCAAACTTACCCAGCTAGAAAAAAAGGATCATGCATAGACTCCCTGATCCAGTTTGCGGTGCAGTCCCACAGATGATAGGACAGCATGTCTGCGGGGAGGTGATGAGCTCCGGGATCATCTCAGACAGCCTGTGAGGATTTGGCTCACTCAAAGCAGGGCTGAGCAGGGTGAAGCAGAGAGGGAGTAAGCTCAGCTGATATCAGTACAGAGGCAGTGCGTGAGAGATTGATGATGAATCCTTCATTAAGCTCTAAGGGGGCTTGGGGGGGAAGTGAAATGTAGCTGCTGCAGAAAGGGCTCTTGCGCTAGCTCGTGAACTGGCTAGAAGCACTGTGGGATTGAGTGTACAACGTGAAGCCTTGCTTTTTTCCCCCCTGAATTCTAGTAACCTTAAATGTGTTTTTTTTCTTTTGTTTTGCAACAAGCTGAGAAAAATGTTGGAGTTCCTTAAAAAATAAAAATTAACAAACTATCTCATGTTGAGTGTATCTCAGTGTAATACTTGTATATGTTTCTTTGACAGTGGTGATCAAGCCCAGGATGTCTGGATCTAAAGGCATAACCTCTGCTGTCTGATTTAAAAGTTCCAATGATGTTACATCAAGGGCTGTATGTTCTTAGTGTGGTCCAGCTATTAGAAAGGGGTAATTAATTCACACTACAAAGGAACATGTTGGTAGAGACTCCAAATGAATTTGCAGCGTGTTCTGCTAGGAGTGTTTCTGCTGGCACTGCTGTATCACCTCCACAAATACCACAAGCAAAGCTGTCAAAAATGCTCTGCTTTTTCATGGTGATTATGTTGCTGAAGTAGCTGTGATGCTTAGTACGTGGCTTTTTTTTTTTCTTTACTCTTTTAGTTGATATATCTGTGCTGGCAAAACTTTCTGAGAAACTGCACTATGGCAAAAATTGAACAATTATGAAGCATTTGTTTTAAGAGCTAGCAGCCTCAGAGAGCGAGAGCGAGCATTCGGTGTTTGGCTGTTTCACTGTATCAATAGTACAAAACTTTTCTAATGACTCTTAATAGCTTATGAAAGTTGACTTTGGTGGCCTCAGGCTAGGCTCACAGAGATAGATGCCTTTATCACAGATCTGGCATAGTGTATATGGGTGTCAGCGTGAGTGGGAGGTAAAAGCTTAAATAGATGGGGCAACATATGTTCTGCTTTCCTTTCAAGGTTCTCTACTTTCAGCTTTTTTTAATTCTCACAGCTGTATTACATTGTTAGAATACTGGATGGAAACATTTTTATGGTTTTCTTTTTAACTATTTGTGATGCAACAGGTTTCTTAAAATTGGGAGGTTAGAGCTTTATGGATAAATTAAAAACACTATTGTGGAAGAAACTTCTTGGTATATTTGCTGTCCCTAAGCAAAGTGTCTCTGAAAAACTAGGAAGTAATTAAGCAATGTCAGACAGCAGTCTCTGGAAGAAAAGGCATGCTTTCAGCGGGCATTCAGGGCAATTGATAACTCTTCCAGTTTCATCTGAATTATTTTCATAAAACTTTGTCTCTAAGGGTTTTACACAGTAGTAAGTGTTTCGGTGTGAAAGCGCGCCTACGCCACACAGTGCGGATGGCCTGTGTCCTGTGCCAGAAGGACCTGACAAGGGAACTGAGCTGTAAGTGCATTGAGAGGGGAGATACAGGGAATTGCAGTGGGTGCCTTGGTATGGGTGACAGGAGTGTTTCAGAGGTGGATTTCTTGAAGATGTCTTTTGGATTATGAGGTAGGAAGGGATCTGTTTGAACCCAAGAGGAGCTTGCAAGCTGGGACAAAATTTAAGTCTGACTCCTTCGGTTGGCCTGCGTGTTTCAGAAGACAAACAGTAAGAAAATCCAAAAGCATGTTCAATGCCCTATAATGAATTTGATGTCTTCCATGCCTATTTTGAGAAGCTGTTTTTAAGTGAATCAGGTATACTAATTTTTTGCAGAATGCACCAGCTACTGATTTGTGTTGTCAATGTTTTTGCTTTAAACTTGCTGCGGGAAATATGTCATTTTGTTTCCTTTTGTGGAAACAGTGCTTTGTTGTAGATACTAATGACACTGATCACATGCTTTCTGGGGCTTTTGTTTTAACTTCTTCTTTGTGATTGATGCAGCTGCTTGGTTGTGTGTTCTATAGTTGTGAAATGTGAGAGATTTGTTTGGCAATGCCAACTCTCAGTTTTTAAAGCTATTCTGCTTGGTTTCTTTAATATGAAATATTTAAAATATAAGAAAGCTTATGTATAGGTGAAAGTAGAAATGAAAATAGATTGTGAACAGAAGTTTTGCTTTCAAAGAAGTTCTCAGAGCTTTTGCCCTGACTTGTAGTTGCTTAAATTTTGGGGAGAACTTAAAACCTTTTTCCATTTCTGTATTAAAGAGCATGAATCTTACCAGGTGCCCCATCCCTGCTTGAACTGTCAGGTTGTGCGGTCTGCTGGTCCTTCCCAAGGGACCCTGCCCTTGAGGGGTGCCCAGAGAGTGGTGCGCATGGAAGGCTATCGACGGGGCAAAACTGCTGATGTGTTTTTGTGCAGGTGTGGATGGGACCAGAAGTGGAACCGGTTGTCAGCAGGGAAAGCAGCAGGACTATTTACCCATGATGTCAGACACCTTCCTTTGGCTCCTTCTGCCTACTGGCATATGTACTTGTTTGTCCTGCCTCTCGGAAGTCTCTTTATTTGCCTGAAGGTGGGAGGTATAAGCTGCTTTAGGATGGAGGTCCTGTCTAAGCTGTTCCACCTTGCTAGAAGAAAAACGGTTGGCACAAAGTGTGTGGGAATGTGTTGCACAGGTCTCATGGTTAAAACCAGGAATGGGATGATTTGAGTGCCTGTCCCAGCTCCGAGGCCTTAAAAATAGATGTTTTAACAGACATTGCAGTGCTCAGCATCTCATCGTGTCAGTCCCGTTATGAATGTAAATTTTCACCTTTGCAGGGAAGTGAGGGAAGAACTTTGTTCCTTTATTCTTGGTGAGAAAAACAAACTGAGAGGGCCAATTTTATCAGTCTGTATCATTCAGAAGTTGCAGACCAGGGTTTAGCAACATGGCAAATGAAAACTGTGGTACATTGTAAACGAGCTTGATTACACCTCCATCTGGTCAAGTGCAAACTGTTGCTACGAGGAGGGAGAGGTTCCATGTCATGAAAAAAATAAAGCAGAATTTTTGAGGTGTACAAGTGATAATGATTAAATATTAGAGAGAATCCTGTAGGTCAAAGAAAGCAAGGATAAACACGTGAATTTCAGCCCAGTTCCTTTTTCCTGATTGTTTTTTGGGATGTCCGTGTGAGTGGTCTGTTCTAGTTTCAAGCTGAATGTGTTCCACGTGCATTTCATTTAGCATCGTGGGAACTTTGATTCTTTTGAATAACTGACCTTATCTGATAATGCTAATGTGAAATACCCAGCAGTATGTTAAGTTGATGATCAGAAATATCCAGCAGGTTTTTACTGTACTGGCACAAACCCCAGCTCTCTAATGTTGAAGCTCTGTTTGTGTTACACATTGTTGTAGTATATTTTCTACGTATTTAAATAATTCTGTAAGAAATAAATGTGAAACATTTCTTTTAAATTTTAAACTTCTTCATAAACCTGTTACGGATTGAAAATTAACCAGAAGATTCACACTTGAAGGGCAAAATCTGAGGCTTTGGAGGCAGTTTGGTGCTGCAGGTACCTCATCTGATGCATCTCTGGGTGGTCCTGCCTTATGCCCCGATCTGCTGCAGCTCCCTTGGCAGAGCTAACGCTTGTGTGATTGCAGGGTGATTTCTTTCATGCTGCTTATCTCATGGGAAACTAACCCACTCAGTAACGTTGTTATCAGTTTACTGATTCACCCTGTGGCTACACCTTGCTGTTGCTCTCACAGGTAGAAGCAGGAATGGTGTGGCTGGAGGTGAGTGGAGGGAAAGCAGGGCTGCTTCTCCCAGCAGATGCTGGGGATGATGGAGCGTCAAACTCAACACAGCAGGACTGGGGCAGTGCTCCCACTTCAAACTGGTCATGTTCCCAGATGCCTTTAAAGAGATGTTCTTGGGACTGCTGTTCTCCAGCTAGCTTTCCACCTGTGTAGGAGCTGAATGATCCCTATAAATTCATGCTTTCCGTAAAACCTTTCCATGAAAGCAGGAATTCTGCACTACAGTAAGGTAGGGGGAAAGCTTTTGTCTCAGCTCTGGAGGAATCAAAACGCTGGCCTGCATCCTGTTCACAGGTGTTACCTGGCTCTTGAAGGAAGCCAAGAGGGAGAAATGGGTTGCTCTTCTGCCTTGACAACTTTTGGCTTCGCAGTGCCTGAATCTCAAGTAGCTTCTGTGTTACAAAACAGGCATGGTTCTGGGCAAGTTTATGGCTGCCCACAGATTTTGAATAGAACAGAGGAAGTGAGTAGCACATCTGTTATTTAAAGAAAGCCGTGAGTGGCACTAGAATCCTACAGACGTTGGCATGTATTCTGTATATATATATTTTTTTAGAAGCTGATTATCCACCATGGTGCCAGAGTTGTAGAAGACTTGTATTAATGGTTTATCCCCCCCGCCTCCTATCCCTGATCATTTTTCTGCTCACTGCTAGTGAGTAACTTTTTAAGTAGTAGCAACTAGAAGTTATAAAATACATATGTGGTTGTACTGCTGTCACTTACTAACAACTATATTTTATCGTCTGTTTATGTTGGAAGCTTTTAACAGAACAGAATGTAACCAGTTTTGTTCTCTTTAATGTTGAATTTTTAATTTAGCAGTGATGCTGTTATATCTAGAAATTTAAGCTGGGCTCTTGTGTTTGCTGGTTTAAGCTTGTTTTTATACAGTGGAATTAAAGTATTTCCATCAGGGTATATCCCCTATGAGATACATTTTGTATACACTAAAGACTTTGCAAGCTTACACGTTCAAACTGGAAATTATGAATTAAACACTTGAGCTACAAAAGAATCAAAGGATAAATCTAGATAATTCAGCAATATTGAATCTGAATTTACTAGATTGCTCGAGTTGCCTTACGTTGCTCCCTCAGTGGCTATGCAAATCAGACCGATCTCTTGTGGCTGCTCACATTTGTCACGGAGGAGTAACGGTAAATGTGTGAGCATTCACTGTCTCTCTTCTTCATTAGACTTGGGCAATATAAAACACTGACATCTTTGATGGTAGAAAGGCTGGTGTGGGGAGTTTTGTAATCCAGGTGAGACTTGGTACCAGATTTTCCCCCTGCGTCTGAAAATTTTGTCCTTAATGTCCAAACAGGGAGTTTTGTTATTTAAAGGAGAGCGGTAATGAGATGATCATGTTATCAGCTACCTTGGAGTTGGTGGAAGTGTCATTAACTCAATCAGTTGTCTTCGTGATGGTGGTGGTATCGCTTGCTACGAGAGAGCCTGGCCCATATATTTGCAAGTAGGCTAATCTTTTTCAGAAATGGTTTAGTAGCTTATTTTAATGTAAGGTTGAATACGTGGAGGAGTTTGCTGTGAGGCTCTAAATGGACCGTGGTACAACTCCCCTAGCATCTCCTTTTAGCAAGAAGATAGAGACCCTGAGGTTTTGTTTTCCTACCACAATTCCTTAATTTTAATTTTTTTTCTTAATACTCTTGCTGATCTGTATACCTGATGGCATTTAAGAGCCGCAGTGATGGACCAAGACCTTGGTATGATAGTGCTTTACATGTGCAGAACAAAAAGGCAGTTTCTGTTCCCAAATCTCGTTATGCTACTGTAGTCTTTCTTCCACCTGTTATTTTTCTGGGTTTGTGTGTGGCGGTGGGTGGGGTGGGTACAACAGAATAAAAAAATGATTAACGTCGTTGCCAACATCTTAGTTAGCACGTAGTCTAATTTAGCCTGTGGTGGTAGCATTTTTCTCTTTCAAATCTTGTAGCCTTAAGGCAACTTGATGGATTTTACCAGCATCTCTTGCCTTCCTTCAAGGGCAGAGGCTTGCGTGTCATGTTACTGTTGGTGCTGATGTGGCTGTCCCCGCTGGTGGAGCTCTGAGTTATGTCTTCTCTGAGAAGTAGGTGAAATTACTTCCCTGGAAAGGGCTGAGCAGGTGTAAGCAAGACTCGCTGTCCTCTTAAAATTTGTTCCTTGGGTGATGACAAGTGTGTCAACAGCCCTAGTTTCCTTTGGGATGCCGGCAGGGCTTTCTTGTCTGGTTTTGCCATTGGCCATTGTTCCTGGTTTGTAGAAGGAGAAAATATTTCAGTAAGGGAGCTGTAAACCTTACCTCTGGGGGCTTAGACAATTACGTGAGCTCTTCTGCAGAATGCCAACGAAAATAAGCTGGAGTGGTTTAAACAGCCTAAATAATCACTCTTTGTATCGGTTGATCCTGAGTAAATAGGTTAGATGGTACTTAGGAGCAGCTCAGCTGGTAGCCTTCTGGCAGAGAGCAGGGACGAGCAGCTGAGGGTGCTGAGCTCTTCCATGGCACAGCTGTATCTAGAGGAGGGGATCCAAACCCAGGGCAGAGGTTCACAAGTTTAAAGACTGGCAGAAACATGGCTTATCCCCTGCAAATAACCCTGCGATTACGGGTGAAGTAAGAGAATCCCAGTTCGCCATCCTTATAGGGGATGAGTGTATTTTCGGGTTAGGCTGTAGTGATCTGCTGGTGTGGAGGGAAAGAAGTAGCAGTTAAATTTAGACATGGTTTATGGGGATGCAGGGGATGGCAGCAGTGCTAGCACTTTTTCAACAGTGCTGCCAGGCTGGCGGGTGCCGTGGGATGTGGTGTGGGTTTGCTGTGAAACAGCGTCCTGCCTTCCCCACGTGCGTACAGAAAAGTCCATGCTATGGTTATAACCAGCTCCCAGTGCTAGTTCAGATTATTTATTCATTAGTAAAATTAATGGTAGGAGAGAGTTGGGCCGGAAAATGCGAATGTGCAAGAGAAGAGGTTGCATGGCAACACTTGACAGTCCTGAACATGGAGTCAAGAATAAATAATGGTGGAAAAAGAAATGGGAGGAGGAAAAGATGAGTGGGCTGGAGGAAAAAATGCTATCTTTGTATTGACTTGATTGTTTCAGTGCCATCCCAGATGTGTCTAACAAGCCTGACATTGTTTGAGATTTTCATTACTGAGAGCCTTTCATAAGGCCCTCTGCTGCAATGCCTGCGTGTGTCGCTGGGGAGCCTGACACGGCTCTGCAGAGACGCAGGTTGTGCAAAATGCTCTGGTAGGGGTGGTGGGGAGCCTGGGTCTCACTCCCAGTTTTAGAGGGCTTCTTGCCACCAGAAACTACTTGCTAACTTCTTGCCTTTCTGGCTTTCTTCACCAAAATGATCTGTGTAAGAGGCTTGCTGATGAATTGTGTGTGTCGTTCCTGACACATTAATATTGTTAGTTCTGGAGCATGGGTCTTTCTGATGGCTGCCGTGCGTAGATGTGCGTATGTAAAAAGCAAAATAATGTGATGCATTTCAAGGAGGAGTATCAAAAGGAAGAAAGCTTCATGAAATGAGACGGCAGTAGCCTCTCTAATCTTCAGGTAACTGCTTTGTTTCGGTTAAGAAGTTTGACTGTCCCATAGTGCTTCTTATCTGTTACTACTGGTTAACTTGCCATTTCCCATGTGATTTTGTTGTTAGTATTGTTTTATTGTTTTAACTGGATGAATAACTTCAGGTTGGCAAGGGCTTGTAATTGAAAAAAATATTGTTCGTTCATTGAATTACAGAAGTGACCCTCACTTATTGGTGCTAACTGAATGTGAGAATACGAGTTGCCAAGTGTAATTTTTCAATTTTTTTTTCTTTTCTGAGAGGAAACTCAGAGGAAGTGAAAGCCAGCAGTGTTGTTGCCAGCGTCTCCTCACTGTGCTTTACGTTAGAATGAATTAAAAAAAAAAAAGACTGCCATTGCAAATGACAAGACTGCTAATTGCTCTTTGCATTTTGGGGTAACTGGGTACTTTTTTCCTTTTCAGTTGGACATGCTGTCTTTTCAGCATTAAAAAGAAAAGCTGTGTCTCCTCCCAAATCCTGCTCTCCAGTTGTTCATTCTGGCCAGTAAGATGACTTCCAAATGGCTGTGAAACCTTGCGCTGTAACTTTGTGCTATTTCAACTCCATTGTGACTGGTGCTCTTTTTGCAAGCCCAGCCAGCCAGCTTCCTGCTGCGATAGCAACTGTGGGGTGAATTTATGAAAAGCATGCTTGGCTTAGTATCATGATGCAAGGTATTACTTCTGTTAGGACTTCTGTACCTCCTGTGACTTGTATGCACTTAGCGATTTACGTAAAATGGTGGCTCTACTTTTGAGATAGACAGAGAGACTGTCTGACTAGCTTAAAAGCAAAAATTAGCTCTGACTTTTTTTTTCTTCTGCACTATTGTGGAAACTGATTTTTATTTGAAGCTGTGGTTTTGTAGAATTGTGTATGAAATACTCTGGATACATGGAAAAGGATGCCACAGATTTATAGTGAGTTATGTGGACTTTCCCTCCAGGCAAGAAGTGGTGCTATCCAATTTTCCGCTCACAGGGGAGATAGAGCTCAAAGAGCTGCAGAACCCAATAGTTAACTCTGTTGGAGATGATGTACCCCGCAGTTCTTTAAAATAACATCTACAGTGAATAATAGTGTGCAAACGTGCGTGACAATTTTTTTTCTCTTCCTGAACCTTGTTCTAGATGTCAAAATTAACCTGGACTACTTGGGAATGGCGAAACATAACCCTGGGATCCTGCCATGAACAGTAAGAAAGTTGAGATGCTTTGTGTATGCAAATAATTATTATTTTTTTTTTAATGGCTAAACCCCAGTGAAACTGTTCCTGTTCAATTAACATAACTAGGCAACACATTGTGTAGTTCAATGTGGATGTACTCCCAGCTTTTTGTGCAGTGAAGAGGCAGGACAGTAAGTCAGAGGGGTGGCTCAGTAGGGGAGCACTCTTTGGGAAATGATACTGGGGAAGTCTCTGCAGCCAGTATGGCACTGGAGGTGGGAAGGCTACGACGGGTGGTGCATTATGAAATTATTGAGGTGGTAGCTGAAGGATGCTTTCCTGTAATGTGTAATTATATTGTGAGACTCCACTGTTATCTAGTGTATAATTATATCGAGACTCCATTGTCACGGGTATCTTGAATGCAAATTAGTTTGAAATGTGATTAGACAAATTAGCGGAAGAAAAAAGTGAATTGCAGAGTGGTAGAGACTGCGTTCTGGATGCAGTTTGTGGGAGGAATTCCCTAAAACGCTGGCTGAGGGAAGCTGTCAGAGCGCAGCGTCCTTTTGCTCTCACTGCTCCTGAATCGACTGCTGTTAGATGGGCAGCTTGGCTAAATAC
Organism: Balaeniceps rex; assembly: GCA_013401315.1. Lineage (NCBI taxonomy): Eukaryota > Metazoa > Chordata > Aves > Pelecaniformes > Balaenicipitidae > Balaeniceps > Balaeniceps rex. The sequence continues at coordinate 19,737 of VYZW01039616.1, read as the reverse complement.
GGCTTCAGTCTGACCTTTCTCACTTCTGTGTGGTGCTTTCCTTATATGAAACTTAGCGTTTCATAGATATTGATTAAATGCTTCATGTATCCAAGAAAGCAGGCACCTTTAAAGATACTCCTGAGCATTGATCAAAATATTCAGATATTTTTGTGTTGTTGGTAGTCTGAAACTTTCTAGTTTGAAGGATACATAAATGAATATTTATGTATGTACATGCTCTGTATTCTTCATGTAGCCTTTTCCAGATGTTGCAGTAGGCATCCTTAAATTGATGCATTGAAAATTATTCTGATGAATTTTCCCAGTACAAAATAGATGACTTATGAGAGACTGTGTGGGTGAGTAAAGTGTAAATTTTCAGCAGACGCTGCTGACGCTATTTATCAGCCTTTACTGGGACAAAAATTAGAAGGCTTTTGTATTGTTAAATATCATGATTTGGATATAGTCAGTTGGAAACGAACAGCTCTTGGAAACTCTTGTATCTAAACTCTTCAGAGCAGTTTAAGTGCTTAACATGCAAATGTTCAAATGCCAAATATTTTGTTTTCTTTTGTAGAATTCTCTGCCCATGTCATATTTAATTCTTCCATGGGAGCAGCGTTTTACCCAGGGCTTTCAAAAGCCGGTTGATATACTTGAAATGTTAGGCAATGTTAAGATCTTGAAAATCTCAGAACTCTCCTTTGATGAAAATACTGTAATTGTTAAATTGTGGATCAAACTGTGTAGCCTTAGGTAATTTCTTAGAACAATTGATAAAGACACAGGAAGGTGTTTAGGTCTTTGTACAAAATTGTGTATGCAACACAAGGAGACACTGTTAAGACTGATTGCTTTCAGCTTTTTGAGAAGTTTGTTCAGCTTAGCTGAAAAAGACAAATGTATATATTTGTGGATTATTAAATGGCTTTGAAATCTTACCAGAATGTGGCTAAAGCTTCAGTTTACTTTTTCTGATCATGGATAGACTGAGCTAACAATTTTAAGCTGTGCTGCTCGGAGGTAAAACATTCACTCATTTTAAACTGTCCTATTTAGCAAGCTTCACTGTTTGAAAGGTAAGCCAGGGAACTTAGCTCTTCATGTTTGCTCTGACCAAAACAGTGTGATTTCTTGTGGAGTTGAGAACAAATGTATGTAATGTCAGAGAATAATCATGCATATACAGTGTAGTTAAGAGGCGTTTTAAGGATGGAAATGATTGTTGGTACCAGTTGAGACATCTAGAATGATCTTGGGTTTTTTGTTCCCTGCCAGTCAGTTATCTGAAAGTTGTGTGGCTTCTCCTCTAGCTCTTCTTTTGAGGTGGTAATTGGGGCCAAAAGAGCTGGACTGTTGTACTGGTGTTCAAGGTCCTTGTGTTTGGGAGGTTCTTAATGTCCATTTTTAGGACAAGTTACCATTAGAAATCCAAATGTCATCTTTGCTATTAATCCTGTAGTGTTAGAAAATGTCCATATGCTGCTAAGTAATAAGCTAAATTACTAACATGTGAAATGCATCTTGTTCAACTCATGCCATTTGTTTGGCTTATGATAAGCCAGCGAGTGGTGCGTGCTGTGTTGTGCTCTGGATAGCCTTATGACCTCGTGTCTCCTGAATTCAGTTTGGTGGTTGTGTCTTTTTAAGGTGCTTTTAATGCTCAAAATAGCTGGTAGAAAACAAGGACAATTAATGCCTTTAAGTTGATCTGCAGCCTGGTGTTCCTTAGCTTCCACCTTCACCTGTTAACAGCACTCCAGAATTAGTAAGCTTGCTGATGGTGATTGGTGTTTGAAATCATGCTGTCTAACTTGGTCCAGAAGCATTTTTCCCAGGCCTCTATTTGCATATGTTGATTCTTTTTTTTTCCAAGGATGTGGTTTAGATGAAGCCTGCAGGTAAAGGACATGGCTGATGAAAGTAACAGCAGGTGGGAAGGCTCATAGTTTAGTGGAAAGTGATTCCAAGGTGGCTTGTCACATGGATACTTAAATGGTAGCTTAAGGAAATACCATGGATTTAGTTTCTCAGTGAAGCAGGTGTCTCTGATACTCTGGTATGTGATACAGGAGAGGGGTACCAAAAGGTTTACAGCAGAAACTCAGAACGTGGGCTATGATGTTCTGAGCTTTTTTGCTTTTATTGTCAGATAATGTACGCTGGCTATCCAAAAGTCACTTTTGAAGGCTTAAGTCTACTGCAGATTTCAGTCTACTGAAGGGTGCATTATTTTACTAGGAAGCTTCACAGGATTTCACCTCCTGTTGCTATCACTTGTTTTCAGTCTGGTGTGAACTGGCCTTTTCATTAACCCTTCCAGAGCAGTATTTAGTTGATGCCTCTGTGGCATGCAGTCCCCAGAATGGAGCTCCTGAGAAATGGAAGCAATCCATGTAGGCTGAGTTGTAACTCTGTACTTTCAGGGCTCTTGAGAGATAATGATTAAAACCCTTCCTCCAGTCATAACCACAGAGGCACGTTGCCTTTAATAGAGGAGTGGCATGGAAGATGCTTGGTTTATAGTCTGGACACCCACAAACAGGAGTATGGGCATTGTCAGCAGTGCGGACCTGCTCTGGCTTGTCGGTGTAGCGATAGCAGTAGGAGGACAACGGCATTTTAGGCAGCTGCCACTGCCAGACCGTCTGGGTGCTGTGCACAGCTCTGAACAGTGCTTGGAGCTGCAGCTGTGGATGAGGAGATGGTGCAGATGTTTGGGCCAAGAAGAGGCAGAGCAGTGCTGCTGTCCAAGCAACACAGCCGATGTGAACCCAGGACAGTTACTAACCTGTCAGGTTGACATGGCTCTGGCAGGGAGCTGCCTTGTCTCATTCGTGCTGTCGGCTGTTTTGGGACACTAGTCCCTGCTGCCTCCTTGTCCCCTCCCCGTGCTGGCATCTTGAACTCCTTGTCACTGTGGTGTGTCATCTGCAGCCTTCTCCTTGTCCCCCTCTCCTTTGGTCCCAGGCTAGGATCTCTGTGTGCAGAGCTGGTCTCGTTAGGGCTTAACCTAATTGGAGAAAAGCCCATTCCCTGGGGTTGGATTATTCTGTGCTGTAATTGCTGAAGCTCCTGATTTTGAGAGCATAATACAGGGGCAGCCAATATGGCACAGCATTTTCCTGCTGCCTGTGGTGCCATTTTAAACTGCAGATGTTTTACTTGGATGTGATTTATAAGCAGCGTATTGGTTCAGAGAACTATTTTCTCTTGCTATATGAGTGAAATACTATGCTAATGAGAAGCTTGTTTTTTATACATAAAATATTACTGAAGACTTCTAAGCTTGTGTGAACATGGTGAAGCTTGGTTTATTTTATGTTCCTAAAATAGGTCGAATAAAATTTTTATTGAACATATTTTTAAAGTACGTTAACAAAGGACGTTATGTAACTGCAGTTAACAAGCATGGTGACATTGCTTTTGGTGGGTAAAACTTCTTCACTTGATGCAGTTACTAAATTCCTGTTAGGATAAGATCTGTTCTGCTACCTAGAGTTGTGTTTCAACAGTTTATTGGTTTCTTTTACGACACTGAGTTTTTCAAAATGCAGTACCTTGGTTGACTGAAGCAAATGGGTAGCTTCAGTTGTATCTTCTGTAGTCTAAGATACGGGGTTTCTTTTGTGCTTGGACTTCATTTTTATTGAAAATATTTAAATACTTCTAGTTTGTAGATGGAAAATACTCATGATTCTACTTGTTAATTATTGATTACCAGGTGATACTTGATATATGTTAATGCTGCGATTGGTAATGCAACTCTGATGCCTAGTATAAAAAATGGGGGGCTATACTAATGTCCATAAACGTGTACAAAGTTCACACTGAAAATGGCTACGTTAGGCTATTCTACATCCTAATTTTAAGATAAAAATGTCTTTTTAGGCATATACTTCTCTGTATTTAGAGAAGGATTCTCTTATTATTAATTCTTATTTAGAGATGAAAGCCGCTCTCTTAAGAGTATAGTTCAATGTCAGATTTAATCTCTGCTGCCAAAAGGGACAATGCTTCTTTCTTCTGCTCTTTGCATGGTTGCTCAGTGGATGCTGGGGATGTGTGGCTGCCACCGGGTGCGCGGGCTCGCCTTGCTCGTCTGATGGGAGGCAGCGCTGGCCGTGCTGGGCGCTGCTTGCCCTCTGACAGCCATTTTCTGTGGAATTGTGCAGCTGGTTGGTTTGTTAGGTTCAGCACAAGGTAGGTAGGTGGTAGTTAGGTCAGACTAAGTGTAACGTGGAACTGTGTCCTTCATTAATGTTCCCAGGCTAGAATTTAGCCTCTTGCTCCCTGTGGATTTAGTCAACAGTCTGTTTTTCAGCAGTTCTGTTTTGTTATGGCTTTAGTTTTCATTGGCTACTGTGCTAGAGAAAGGGCTGCCTTAACACCGTAGGTCAGGCTAAATCACAGCATCTTCCACCTTTGATTTCTGAGCATCATTTGAAAACAGCTTGCCTTCCATCGAAGTGGTATGTTTGCTGACGTCTGTCCTCTGATTTGACGAGTGTATTTTTCATGTTCGCTGTATGCTCAACGTTTGCCACTGAGGATGTGTGGGCTTGTTCGTTTAATGGCTTCCTAGACTGTGCCCCACACACTTTATTGTATGCTCCTTGTCATGTCTTGTGTCGCTGATTTGCTGTTGTTTCTGAAGAGCTGACTGTAATTGATACAAGTAACCTATATAAGCCATGTGCATCGTCTATCAACTCTGAAAAATCTAGAGCATTGTGATAGAAGACGAAATATGGGCATGAAAATAAGTTTCACAGGGTGTCCACTATATGAGTTGTGTGCGCTGGCATATGACCAACAGATGTAGTGGTTTTATTTATTTTATGGAGTTGGAATCAGTAGTAGTTTAACTTCTCTGTGAAATGCTGATCGATTTTACATGGGTCTTAACCACACCCTTTTAAATTGTCTTCCTAAATTCATGCTGAAGGTCGTTAAAATAAATATAATGGGTTATAGAGGAAATGAATCATTATTCATAAATACATGTACTTGCTTTTACATATCTGAAAGAATGACAGCAAAACATAGCAGCAGCAACAAGAGCAAACACCAAAAACCAAAGAGTTCTGAGGAACTTGCACAGCAGTGAGAAATTCAGCCCCCAGCTCCTGGCAGGGGGAGGCAAGTTAGCGCTGGTGATCAGATTTGTCCTTTTTGTGGACATAGGGAGTAGATGTAAAGTTGTAAGCAGAGGTGTGAATTTCTCATATTTGTGTGTTGGACGTGTAGAATCAACGGTGAGGATGGAAAAATTGATAGCAGCTCTATCATTAAAGTTGAAAGTTAACGAAAACTTATCTCGGTATGAAAAGTTTTATTTTTAACATGGAATTTGAACTATCTGAATTTCTGTGGTAATGAGTCTTGGTAAATATTCCTCATGCATTTGGTGAATTTTGTACTTTATTGGAAGAAAATCTGTCAGTTGCCAGTTTTAGAACTTGTATGCATCAGCTTGCCCATCCTGCACTATACAATTTTATAATCTTTCGTTTTCTCCTATGTACAGGAAAAAAAAATACCTGTAGCATTTCTCATGATTTTCTACTGCAAGCCCTCCATGCGGCTCCAGAGAGGTAGTTTCTTTTGTCCCATCAGCAGTGGTTTTAAAAAAAAAAAAAATGCCCCAAATTTTAAAAAAAGAAAAATTGAGCTTTCACCTTGCAGTATAATTGGCTCAGCTTTCTTTCGCAAGCAGAGTAACTTGAGCGGATAACATAAGCTGTTCTGCTAAAACCCCATCCCAGAGAAACCTTCAGGTGAGGGGAGGAGATGTACAGATAGAACGGATTTCATTTTTGAAGTCACTCTTAATAGCTTTTTATTTGAAACCAGGCAACAGAGTTGAAGTTATTAGAAGTAGTTCTGACTGTATATAAATATATGTACAGTCTGATCTGTTAAAACAGTCTCTGGAAGAAGGTGAAACTGATCTTTTCAGGAATTCAGGTCTAGTTTTGTTGGGTACAGCACAAATTTACTGTGTGCTACTAACACTTATTTCTCCAAAAACTTTAACAAACTTGCAGCTAAGTTGTCTTGGAGTGACCTGTTTAGGGAAATTTTGTAAAATGGAAGGATTTAAAAAAAAATTACTTTCATTTGTACTTAATAATTGAAAGGTCAGGTTTTCTTCCCAATCTTTAAGCAAGCTGGAGTGAGCAGTATAGTCGATAGGTACAGATAAGCAACCCTATTAAAGACCACATCAAAGGAACGTGGTTTTGACCTCACTGAGCAGCTGTACAGAAAGAAGATGCTTAGCTGTATACACAAACCCATCTGTAGTGTATGCTTGCCCAAGAGGAGGCCAACTCATTTATTTCTTAAAATTAATTTACTCCCAACCTTAGAGTTTTGGGAAGTTGAGGGCCACCTGTCTTTTGATCCCTTCATACTGTTGTGTAGTGTATTTGCCTCGTCAGAGAAGCCTGTGTAATGCCCACAGGATGGTAAAACCAGGAGTGAGACTGCAGTATTCATCCTCATTACATTAACCACACTGCACATCACGAGGGACTTTGCAAATAACTATTGCCGAGTATGATGGTAGGAAAGCAGTTCAGATGTACGTGGTACTTCTTGAACGTGTTAGTTTTATGATGGAGGATAGATAAAACCTATCCTATTTATTCAGCAGACATCTTTACTAGAGGGAAACCTGGAGTTTATTTGAAAGAAGAGGATGTCCTGAGGTGCAGCAACACCAGGAGTTAAGAACCACCTTATTCTACCAGCTGCTCTGGCATCAGTGGGAGGGAGTGGGCTTTTAAACAATTCTGTTTGATGCAGTCTCCGTTATGGCACATTTAAAGTATTGCAAAGCACACACTGAATTTATAATTCATGCTTACAAATGTTGTGTGTGATTTCTTTCCACTAAATGTGTAAATCTGCTTTAACAAAATAAAATTTTAGACAGGCTCCTAAATTAGCATTGCTTGTGACCTACTCTCTGAAGTCAGAATTTTATTTGTAAGGGTACAGAGCAGTTGGAGGGGAGAGGATAATTTGCAGAAGTTTCTGTTTTCTGTTATGTCTAAACTGACCTGTTATTTTAAATCTGTTACATAGATTTACTGTTTTGTGACCATCTCTAAAAATACTAATTTACTTTTGTATGTTAAAATTATTAATTAAGAAATAGGAATTTCTGCTTTGGGCTGTGAATTAATAGTAAACTGCTTTAAAGAAATATCTAATTCATACAGCTACTAATTTTTCAACATTCACTTATGCTTATCAATGTAAAATATATATAAAAGACCAAAAATCAGAAGTGTGGCTTTTTTCAGGGGTATTGCATAGTTTATATTTTGCAATGCTTGCTGCCAAAGGATGCCAGCAAACTGAAATGTGAACTTCTTCACCGTCCCTTCAAGTGGAAGTATGAGTTTACAAGCTTGAATATAGTCTGTAGTTGTTCGTTTTGGTTAATGGCTGTAAGGTATACTCTTGAGACATTAAAAAAAATGGAACAAAGAGTTTTTGATCAACTATATTAGATCTTAAAACCAGAACTCATTAAAATTTTGGCCTCTTCTGTACAAATTAATGTGATTATGTCTTGCACGTAAACAATTCAAGCAGTTTCTCTCCCTCTTAAAAGGTGGCTTTAATCAGTTCACAGCTTCCATTTTAGTAAATTGTTCATGGGATAGGCAGGCTCAGGAACAACTGGGTTAAACCAAGAGATTATTTGAAAAATCTAGGGCATGTGCTCTCTGTTCGCTAATCAGTTTTCATAATTCATCCTTGTTTCCACAGCAAAGAGCAGTGTAACACATGCAAGCAAGAAGCAGTTTTCTTTCTTTTGTGCTCCTTTATCTCTGTGATTTTACTGGAGAAAGTTAGTGAAATGGGGAAAAAGTCATATTGTGTGTGAATGTTTAGAACGAATCTTGGTTTGTTTTGTAAAAATCCATGGGACCTGAGAGGCGGATGCTATTTGGGGATGTCTGTCTGTGACTCTGCTTCAATTCTTTTCTGTTTGACTACAGGTGCATGAAGAACAGAGGAGATATTTCTGCTTATCAGAGATGATGTGGAGAGACACTTTGTGAGTAACTGACGTGTGTTTTCTAAAAAGCCCAAAATGCTAATGTGGAAATTATTGTTATTTTTTTTTCCTAACTTAGAATAACTGTGCCATTTGCCTAAGTTTCATTTGGTTCTGGAAAGCTGTGAATGTAGAGTCCTTCATGGAAGCCATAGACAAAGCTGATTGTTGAAATAAAGAACTGGAAGACAGAGCAATAGAACATGTATGGTTTTGTAAATGATTAACCGTGATGCCTAGCTTTTCTCCAGCGATCAGTCTATCAAAGGCTTTTACTGTTGACTGCTGAATGTGTTCTAGATGTCTGTAAAAACCCCTGACATTGGGTATGTGTGTAACCTTTAGTAGGGTTAACTTGGTACTTACAGAAGCTCTTCTGTCAAGCTTACAGGTGCTACTTATTCTACATGACAGGTTATTAACACTTCATTGTCCTTGTCTAATTTTGATTGGAAGTCTGATATATTTGCCATAAAGAAGATGGGAATAGTAGCAGTCGATAGACACCTTCCTGACAGTTGTGCTGGAACACAACAATATTCTGGGAGCATGCAGTTAAACTGCACTTCCAAAATATTACAGGAAAGGAAGAACCTCTATGTCAGAATATAACTGTACCTAAATAAGCACTTAAAGGATTTACTTTTGTGGAAACAGGGTCATTTTTTATGATCACGATTAGGTGATGCAATGCCTTATGTCAGATGGACTCCATAAATACGCTATGTTTCCAGTGTTGTAGACTCATCAGCCAGCTCTTTCCTTTGGGGTGATTAGTCCCAGTGTTTCCTTTTTTTTTTTTGCCAAATTTCCAGTAACAGTTGAGAATGTTATTTCAGGATTTTCCATGATACTCTTCGTGCTTATTTTTTTTTGTTTTAAGTATAATACGAGTAATGTGGTCTTGAGTGCTTTCTTTTAAACCATGTTTTGATATTCTGGAGCTACTGCTTTGTTCTAATGATAATTATCTAGGAGAATGGTGCCTTTGTGGATAACTTCAGTGCTTTTCTTGGCACTGAAGAGCTCAAGTTAGAAGAACTGCTGTTACCTCAGGCACCTTGATTTCTAAATTGTTTTGCATTAATGTATTAATGTGGTATTAATGTATTAATTTGCATTAATTGTATTAGTGCTATACCACGAAAATGTTCTTTTTTTTAAAAAAATTGAAAAATATCCTTTTATTATAATAGACTAGTAATTGCGTAAACTCCTAGGTAGGAACCAGTTTGGAGTCTTACATGGGATTTCCTTTTTGGTTACCTAGATCTAAGAAAAAGGTTTTTAAATGTTTTTTAGGCTTCCCTCATTCTGGAGCCCTTTGCATATTTTCATAGATATAGTTTTGTGATTTGTAGTTTAGTAACTACTTTAAAAAAAATTGTCATTATGCTTAATTTCCTCATTCTGAGATGAGGCTTGGCATCTGCAAATAGTGGCTGGTAGTCTGTCTTGCTTTCAGTCAAGAGAAAATCTGCTTCAAGATAATATTGGCTTGCAGTCATCTTTCCCTTGGCTTCTTCCAGGCTCTGCTTGCCAGTTCAGGAAGGCTGCGGGAGGATTTCTTTGTAACGGTGTCCTGGCCAGGTGCTGGATTCTTTATGAAGCAGCAGGAGAAACCCTTGTGCTGATCCAGCTGACTTGCCCAGGAAATACAGCGTTGATTTGATTTACTCTGTGACCCTGAGATCACTCTTCTGTGGCCAAAGTCCATGAAGGCTTTGTCACAGTTGGCTGAGTAGTAGCGATAATATGGAATATTATTTAATAATATAACTTTAAAGAAGAATAATATTTAAAATAAAAATATTACGTTCTGTCATGCCTTTTGTGGATAACCAGAATAGTGGAGTATTTGATTCCTCGGTCATGGCACGTGTTGTTCTTCTTGTTTTCAGGTTTTGGTCAGGGCTCAAGCAGAGCCCCTGGATTAGGTCTCGTGGGCAGAGCTTCCTCCTGCAGCTCCTTGAACTGCTCTGGTCTGCCCCCGGGACAGGCATCTCTTGGCGGTCCCACCTCTGACCCAGTAAGTCAGGCAGGACTTGCGCAGGGGTCTGCTGCTTCTTTCGTGTACAGCACTGTTCTTAAAAGTGTCCCTGTTCAAATTCTTCAAACTCAACAACAGATTTCTGCTGTTAGTAATGAGGTGAGGGGATATCACCAAAGACTTGGTTTGGTTCAGACTCTTTTGTTTCAGCTTTCTAGGCTGCTTCCTTAGGGCAAAGGAGCGTTTTTATAACTAAAAATCTTTACCCTTAAAAAAAAAAAAATTCTTTAAACTCTTGCTGTAGCTTTCTAGAAGATATAAGGGTGAATGAAGGAAGTAGAAGTTGTGTGGCCATCTGGTCTGTACAGGCTTGCATAACTTTGATGTGGTTTAGACAGGTACAGTGTGTTAGACAAGTGCAGTTGTATTTACTTGCCAGCTGGGCATCACTCTACAGAGCTTGGAAAAATTTGCAGTTGAGAAATAACTTCATTTTTTAAAATAAGATATCTTTATTATCAGCTTCGTCAAATTGGAACTTGGTTGTTCTGGGTTTTCTTTACAAGAAATATAGCTCAGGTATAAATGTTCCAAGTATCAGTCTACATAGCTTAAAATATTTTTATAGTGATGCCACAGTTACTGATAATGCATACATTTTTCTTTGAGTGTATTTACAGATGTTGACTATATTTTAGTGTGGAAATTTTCAGAAAAGGCTCTGTGAAAAATACATAACAGTTATTTTGTGGGGCTAGCATTTAATTTGTACAGATGGTTGCTGTTTAAGACCTTTTAGTTGCATAGCAGTCAGCTTTTCATGGTCTTCAGCATATGGCTGGGTCAGGTTGTGCTCTGATACTTAAGGGAGCGGATAAGGCTTACAGCCAGTGACACCCGCCGTGAACAGTGTTTCTGGATTTGCCTACATTAAGACTCCTCTGTGTCAGCATTAGTAGCTGCAATAACAGGTAATATCCATCTGGCTAGTTTCCTTAATTCATACGGGATATTGTGAGGGTGAGTATGGGGAAGATATAATGGGATGTCAGCTTGTGAATGGAATAGAGCTCAGTCCTTGTTGCAGGGTGGAGGCGCAGGAACTGGTTTCTTTTCCCATTTCTACATGATCATAACCTTGGCTTTAACCTCTGTGCTGTAATACCTCTTTCTGTGAGTGGTATTTATACAGTTATATGAAGTTTGTGGGATGTATAATGGAAATTGCTGTTTACCTGCTATAGTTTTTATCATGGTTTATTACTGTACAGTTTTGTACAGGATTTCTGGTTAAAAGTGGAGAAATGTTTCACCTTTGTTCAAACAGCAAGCTTTAAAGGGTTTAAAATATATACTGCAACTTAGTCCATTAAGTTAAACTGTGGATTTTTTAATAAAGTGAGACTGTACAATAAAAGCTTTTTCACCTAGTATTGACTCCTACATTCATAAACTTAAAAAATATTAATTCATAAGTATATTGGATAATATTTAACTTAAAAATGTAGAAATAAAGTACTTCAACCAAAACAGAGATGCACACCCATTCCCAATGCTGATTTTTTTCCTGACAGGCTGAATGAGGGTGCCTTGTTCTACTTGACATGTGCCCGTGTCTGAGTAAGTCTAATTTGTACAATAGTAATAGGTACTTGAGCTGTGCCCTTGGTAATCAGTAGATTAGGGGTGTATGTGACAAGTTGGACACCGAAGGGACATGCTGTATCTAAGCTATTCAGTTTCCTCGTGAATGGACTAATATGTTCCATTGGCCTTCCCTGATCTTAGTAACCCCGTAAAGCTTTATGCTCTTAAAATAACTGACAGTCAGCAGCTGGTTTCTCACCAGGATTTTTTTCACTGTGAGGAGAAAGTGGGATCCAAATGTCATGAGTCCTGTTGTCTTACTGGAGATAATACTTTTTTTTTTTTTTACTTATATTTGCTGGATTGCTTCTGTGTGCTTTTTTTTTTAAAATGCAATCCTCATCTAATCAAACTTTTGTCGGTGGAATCAGTTTCACAGGCGTGGATTTATTAAGTGTACGTGGTGATGAATGAGCTTTAATATGCTGAAATTGTAGCCATAGGTGACTTATTTTGAAGAGAGGGTTTACGAGGGATGAAAAATACAGGTGAAATGCGAGTCCTTTGCAGAACACTGAAGATATGGTAAATCTGTAAGGACTTAAATGTTTTAAGAACACTTTTACATCAAATCGATTGGATATTTTTGGGCCAGCTAATAAGCTTGGTAAAATTTTGATTCATCTTGCCATAATTATGTGAGAATTTACATTTGGTTCATTGTGCAAATCCAAGCATGAAACAGTTGATCAGCTAACTTAAAATTCAAAAGAATGTTTAATTTAAAACAATGCTTTGACACACGCATCTCAGTGTTGCAAAAATTCTGCTTTCTGCTACTTAACTTTCAGTGCAGTGGGTTGAGGCTGTCCTTGCACAGTGCCCTGACCTGGTGGCACATGCAGCTGCTGGTGGAAACGGGTGAGTTTCAGGTCCCTGCCCTGTTCTTGGGAAAGATGGGATGCTGTGTAACAAGGGAGTGTTTTCATCCTTTGAAATATTCAGGTGAAAGCTAACTTTGGCCGTTAAATAAGGGCATTGAAGAACGGAAGGGAAGGGGGAAAGGGAGAACCCTTCTGCCACCTGTAACGCATGTTAGGTGCATGGGACTCACCAGCCTGGTTCTTCACAGCTTACTGTCCAAACCCTGGAATACAGCCTGAAATGGTGGATGTGGAAAGATGTGCCTCTTCCACTATAGCCTGGAGAGACGTGTCTGTGGGGTCTGGATGTGAAGTATTGGTGGGGAAGAGCTGTCTGTCTCTGCTCTTGATGAGGCTGTCAGCTACAAGCCATAGCAGATAGGCTGAGGGGTTAGTCGAGACACAGGGGTATAGGCTGGAGGCAGTGTCGTCTTCAAGGTCATTGGTGTGGAAAGAGTAGCTGATTTGCTTCAGATAAACTATAGAAATAATGTACAAAGAGAGGAGGGACCTCTGACGATGACTTGTGGCTCACACAAATGAGTGGATTGGAGTTTGAGTAAAAGTGTTCTCCAAGCTCTCTTAAGTCCAGCTTTTATCCTGCATGTCACTTAACGAGCGTATAAGCAGAGAGATCTGTTTTTAAACTTTAGCTGCATGAGTCTTTATACAAAATGCCACTCTGCGTTTGCCTTGAAATTTAACAATGGCTCCGGTATTGTCAGACTTGTCACTCTTGGAGTTCAAATTAGGAAGCCCGTAACTGCCAGAACACGGGTTGACGTGAGAGCCAAGATCTGTTAGGGCACAGATGCCGGTGCACTTAGGCAATGAAATAATCCTGTTTTAGCTCGGGAGCACAGAAGCGTGATTGTGCTCCTACAAATGCTATGCAGAGGTTGAAACTGCTGAATGGTTTTGAGATTGTAGGTTTGATTGCATGAAGACTGTATAAAGGTTTTTCTTTCCCCATGTAACAGCTCTAGAGGCTTATTTTGCTGTCTGTACAACGGCTTATTAAAGGTTGCTGTAGCTATGCAGTGCAACAGCTTGTATTCTGGTTTGGTGCAGGCATCGTTCTGGACTGTTTTGGGGCATGTTTTAGGATGATGAGGGCAAGGCAGTCGATCTTCTGGAGCTTTATACTCTGCAGATTAGTAATATTTCCATTGCCAGATTGCATCCTGCATGTTAGAGTGTATTTTTCGCAAGACGGATGTTTACATTGCTTTAGCAGTGCTCTGTTGTGTGCTGTACAAGCTAGTTTTGCAGTAGAATGGCTTACATAAAATAAGAATTACTTGCGCTGATTTTAAATATGGTTTTGTGTTATGGAGTTCAGCGTAGTGGATCCTGTTCTCTTAAACAGTCTCACTTCCTTTGCAGTACGTACGGCTTACCTGAAATGACCGTGCTTGCAATGGCATTTCAGGAAGCGAGAACTGATCCAGCGTATGCCTGCTGCTGAATTTTAATGAACTCTGTGTGCGATATGAAGTGTGTTGGTTTTTTTGGTAACAGAAGCTTCCTTAAAGTTTAGGCTTTGGACAGTTTCACACAACTTTTGTTTTTAACAATGATCTCTTGCTTTTGCTATTCAAAACTGAATAGCTTTGGAAATAGTCTGTTGATTTTTTTTTAAACATGGTAAGAAACACTGTCGTAGTGTCTTTTCAATTAAAGAGAAAAATCCATGGGAAATCTTTTTAAAAATGTTTGTCTTATGCCTTCCTAAGCAACCCTGACTCAACAGATATTGCATCTGGGTGTTTGCAGCTGGATCAGAAAAGCCTCTGATGGAAAGGCCTGGGTCTCTGCTGTTACCGTGCTAGCAGAGTTCTCGGCAATCAGCTTGCTTCTCTTGTCATGTTTAGTTTTGGTGGCTTTTGAGCAGAGATAATCAGCTTTTTGTAGTGGGTTTGCAAGAGGCAAAGCGCTACCTTAACAATTATCATAGATCCATAGAATGCTTTGGGTTGGAAGGGACCTTTAGAGGTCATCTAGTCGAACCCCCCTGCAGGGAGCAGGGACATCTTTAACCAGATCAGGTTGCTCAGAGCCCTGTCCAACCTGACCTTGAATGTTTCCAGGGATGGGGCATCTACCACCTCTCTGGGCAACCTGTTCCAGTGCTTCACCACCCTCATTGTAAAAAATTTCTTCCTTATATCTAGCCTAAATCTACCCTCCTTTAGTTTAAAACGGTTACTCCTCGTCCTGTCACCACAGGCCTTGCTAAAAAGATTGTCCCCATCTTTCCTATAGACCCCCTTTAAGTACTGAAAGGCCGCAATATACTTGCACTTGGAATGTTCACCTGTGCTATGTCAACCTTGAGCTCGTGGATCTTGCTGCAAAGGCTTACGGATAGCCTACCTTACTGGATGCAGTCTCGTGTTTTAAATTAAAAATTTAAAATTTAAAAATTGAAGAAATTTATGAACTTTCCTGTGAAGCAGATTTCTCATGACTGGTTCTGCAACAAGTTTAGATCTTTTATTCTTTTCAATTTAATGATCCCATGCTTTTGCTTAATTTTGTATGTATGTGAAAATGCTGTGAGAAGTACAGCTCAGTATCTAGTTTGCCAACACTCTCCTTAGGTAATTTGTTGTTTGAATACTCACCTGACAAGCAATGCTGGTATACAAAGGCAAAACAAAACATCTTTCATCAAAAGTCCTTATAGCTTGGAGTGCAATAGAGAGCAGGTGCAGATGGGGATCTATAGAAAATCAAACCGAGTGACTATGAAGAAATAATTGCAACGTATCAGCACTCTGACCACCGTCAAGTGCCACGCGTCGTTGCTGACTTGGTGGTTGTTTTGAAGGAGAACTTACCACTGCTTTTTTTAAGACACTTTTGTGCGTAGAGAGGTCGCATGAAAGA
>VYZW01039614.1:1822-25925 GCA_013401315.1 Balaeniceps rex | reverse complement strand
ACTGCGAGGTAAAAAGAAAGTTGATATACAATGATACTGTGTGCGGTTTTAATTTTAGGATTACATTTTAATGTGATCTTGAAATTTGATAGCACAAAGCAAATTTTTTGTGCGTTCCAGATTTTTGCAATTCATTTTTATGTTAATCTCTTATCTTCTATACTGGTATTCATACGCTAATTTTTTATTAGCACACCAGTGTGCTCTTCTAACATACAAGTAAGTGAATTGGTACCATCTCACAGAGAGGCATTTAAAGAGCCACAGGGTTGATGAGTTTATTTAACAAAGAAAACCCAAAACCATATGCTACTCACATGTATTAGCATTATTTAGCATTAGAGAAATTCCTTCTGCTTCTCTGAAATTTATGCAGCAAACCAGTATGAGGGAGACCATAGTGAGGAATATTGTCTATATCCTCACAGCTGTGCAGTCCTACCAAATTCATCCCCTATGGGACTAAATAGATCCTATGTGGATTATACTGGAAGGGACAGGATGGATGAATAACCCAGACACTCTTCTTTGTCTGTATAAACAAGTAAAGACCGGGAAGGGGAAGAGAGGGATGAACTGAGTTGAGTGGTATCTCATAGCCGGCCAGTGCAAAGTACTCAACACTCTTCAGCATCCCAGGGAAGGGCAATTCTAGTGCAACTGTGTCTCTCAGAAGACCCCTGAGGCTCCGCACTCTTATACTGTTTCCAGAAAGACCTGGACTGAAAGAAGAGCAAATGCCTTGATTTTAGCAATGGTAATTTGTTTAGTAGGTAAGTGAATATGGGCTACCTTGTGCATAACAAAAGCAAGGTTCTCTTTTTCCTTTTTTTTTTCCCCTTCCATTCTTCAGCTGAACTAGTTCAACCTGCATTGTAACTGGTTTATTTAAACTTACTTTACTTGTAGGATTCCAAAGTTTGTGCTGGGGGGAGGAAATTACTGCAGATACAGACCTTTCCAGTGCTAGGTTTTTGCAGAGCTTGAGAAACCTGATTTGGTATGATGGCTTTTCTATTTGTTAATCCTTTTGTCCTAAAAATGTTTATAGACTTGTACGTGCTTTGATCGTTTCACTACTGCCATACTTAGACTCTTGCTTTTCCTGTAAGGATTGGAGTGAACGTGTAAGACAGGATCGTGGGAGGTGAGAATTTCACACACATCCTACCCAATACTCAGAGATGCTTAGGAACTTTGCCATCGCACAATTACAAACACTGTGCGTCATACCTTTTTGGATATGCATCAGATGATTCAGAAATATGTATTTATAGTTAGCTGCAGCTACTTCTAATTATTGTATCCAAATATTTACTATGTCCAATATCATTACAAAACAGAACTTCATAAAAGCTGTACTTATATGGAAGCATAACTGCCATGGCACAATGTATGAGTGATGTATCTGCCGGGGTGACCTTGCAGGTCAGGCTTCATACTACAGTTGGCTTTAATTAGAAGCTGTCCTATTCTCTACATGCATCAGAGAGGCAGTCAGAAAACTGAAATTCTGTGCTACCTTTGAAAACATGAAAGAAAGTAAAGGACAAGAGATTCTGCGGAACTGAACAAGGAAAGGGCAAGCACATTGAATTGCAGGACTAAGAAGAAAAAAACTTCTGTAAATTTATAATTA
The DNA here is from genome assembly GCA_013401315.1 of Balaeniceps rex. Lineage (NCBI taxonomy): Eukaryota > Metazoa > Chordata > Aves > Pelecaniformes > Balaenicipitidae > Balaeniceps > Balaeniceps rex. The sequence continues at coordinate 24,286 of VYZW01039614.1, read as the reverse complement.
CGCCATGGTTTAAACTTGTGAGCAGTGATCAGGAGAGTAAAATAGATTTTTCTCTGTTGAGATGGAGAGAAGGAAGGATATTTTAAAAAGTCTATTATGTTATAATTTTTACAATGTTTTTTGAAGTCTTTATTTGCATTTGTCCTGTGGGCTTGCAAAGAATGACAGATATCATTCTCAGGTCTGGGACTGAGGACTTCTCCTAAGGGTACTAGTTGTGAGTGGTGATTTTCTTTCATATGTGACTCAGCTCCTATTAGATTAAGAATGCCAGTGAGCTCCTTCATTCACTAGTTACTAATGAGCTAAAACATTTATTAACTAAGTCAGTTTTTTGAAAATTCATTTCTCCACTGCTTTTGTAGCCAGAGAATTGAAGTTTCAGTTGGTTTTTAGCTGCTAAATCCTTCCTATCAATTCTCAGCCATGCAGACTTGCCTTACCCATTTCTCAGTTATTAAGACATTCCCTTCTCATAATGCTGAATACATATCCAACTCAAAGGCATACCTGTACCCTTGCAGATTAGGGAATTCCTTCAGATGATGTCTCACAGGTGCTGAGGTGCTAGGTCCAATAAAGAATGTGGACACTTAACTGCATAGTTTGGAGGGAGTTTTGAAATTACTAGCTCAGACAATGGTAATAGCAACACAGGACTCAAAGGCAAGATTATTTACTTCTTCCAAAAGCTACTGAGACTGTATTGTAGACCTAACCTGTGAATCACATACTCTTACTTCATGTAGAGGAAGTAAAGTGGTGAGGAAATACAAAGCCAGGAATGTGCTTTCACACAGAGGTGAAGTACTGTATGTTTAGGCAGCATGGAAATGTATATTAAGCAAGGAAGGTGAAGAAAAAAGACACCAAAACATCATGTAGTACTAATCATATGGTGCAATGATGATTTTCAGCCTGCCCAGTACCTAAAGAGGAACAGACTTTTTAGAGATGTCAGAGTATGCTGACGTTATTCTTTTTTATCTAACAAACTCAAGTCTAGACTAAATTAACAGCAATTACTATTACTGATAGCTATTCCTCAGTGTATATAAAATAAGCCATTTGAGGCCAGTTGTCCACACTATGATGCCATAATGACACCAACTGGCAGCAATGCTGACAATCGTATTATGCAAGCCAGTAATTAGATAGGCATAGCAAGTGAATATCTTCTCAACACTACTAGTGGTGTCTCTGTAATTATAGAGTCACCTTGCTGTAGGTGGTGTGGTGAATATTACATTTGTCTCTGGCAATGCTAAAACTACTCTGTTGTGTAAAATTATGTAGACATTACATAATAATGTATTTTTAACACATCTTTAGGAAATTTGGGTAATGACATTTAACAAGAATACGTACAAGGAGTTTCGCATGGCATGTTGCAAAATGGATGCTTGCTCTCTGAATATGACAAGTTTCTGTAAACTGCTCAGGAAGATGGGGTAGGGGGAGTGTAAAGTGTGTGTCAACCAATCAAAAATAGTGGATCCAGTTACTCAAGTATCTGTAAAACAAACCCAAATTTTTTACCATAATAAGTAAGTAATTTAAGGAATTTAGTCAAGCCTACAATATAATTTCCTCTTGTTAGAAAAATTAAAGATTAAGAATAGAGCTGGTCAGAAAAAAGGTAAATATTTTTTCCAGAGAATTTCAATATTTCATAAGATTCTGATATCTGGTAAGATACAGAATGGATTTATCCTGTCTCCTGGAAGGAGATCTGGCAAGCTCCTCCTTTTCTCAAACCATTCATCTGTCCACCTATTTGACTGTATAGTAAAGTTCATTCATTATCTCTAAACTTGTATTACCCTGGGTTTGCAACATCTCCTGTGAAATCCTCAGGAATTTTAAAATAGTCTGCAAAACATTCTTCTGTTAAGGCATGTAAATTTCAATGGAGGTAATAGATCTTTCCATGTGAGTCTGATGTGTCTTTTATTATATGAATTATTTGGTTTATTTGAATTAAATGGTTTATATGAAATCCACCTCTGTATTTTTCCTTATCTCATTTTTAGAGATAGTAGTCAATCATGGGGAATTTTGAATTGCTCTTAAGAACTGACTTAATTCTGTTTCTGTTGTAACTAAGGAAATGTTCAACGCCTGAAAAATTGGCTGAGTTAAAATTAATTCTTGAGAAAATTTTACAGTCAGAAGTACTTTATTGCAAATTAGTATGGATTGTATAGCATGAACCACTGCTTCTGTACCTAATATGGTTTATGAAATGTGTCCTAGCAGATATACTAACTTCCTTCTTCTCATATTGTTATAGAATTTTGGTAATGGTCTTGATTTTTTTTCTGTTGTCTTCCAATAATGCATTATGGTTTGCCTTTCTTGTGGGTCTTAAACTTTTCATAGTATGTTGTTTTATGACCTATGGGGTCTCAATATACAGAGTGCAGATGTATTGTCAGCTCTTCTGGAACAGACTGTGCAAATGCTTCATGATTTCTGGGACTGGATCCAGCTGTCAAATGATCCCTCTCAACTGTGTGTCCCCACAGCCCCTCTAGAGCTATGTTGTTGTTCCTGCTGGGGACCATGTGGAGTGACTGGGCCATGAACTAAATGCATAGGAGGAGGTGCTGGTGCTTGCTAGCTGTAGACTTTAGGAAATCTTTCTGGTACAAATATGTTCCTTTGTAACTGCAAGGTCAGACTTATTTCCTTCTGTCTTTTGCTTATGAACTGTTTGTTTTCCTTTTGAATATTTCTTACTGGCTCAAGTATTCCTCGCACCTGCTTTGTAAGGGAGGAGTCTTTTAGTCTGCAGTGTTGTTGAATGCTGTATTATTGGTATCAATTCCTTTTAAGCTCATGAGAGATTGCACAGACAACAAACTTATGAGCCTGCTGTTTCAGAGGTTTCTAGCACATCTATTAAAATCCTCTAAGAGTTACAGCTAATGAGCAATACTGAAAATCAGTCCTTATAAATAAAACTTTGTGTATTCACAAATCTATACTTTTAATCCACACATTGGGATTTACTTAATTTATGTATGTAATTTATATATAAAAATATATTTACTAAACTTAACTTTAAAGTTTATTTTACAATTATTTACTTCTTCATTTTCGATTTATCCTTTCTATATAGCTCTTACTGCCTGATACAATAGAACGTTTACAATCCTGTTTGCCCCATATTACAGTTAACAGTCCAAGATAATCCATCCTTCTCTACTTCATCTTACTGCTTTATAGACTAGTGGAGAATTGGACTTTCAGAGGTACTAAGGATTACTGTGATGGGTGGTTAGTATGGTTGATCTTAAAACATTCTGAGATAGAAGTAGTCATCAGAAACCTGGGCTTCCATATAGCGCAAAGCATTGAAGGAGTTTATAGCTGACTTGCTGCGTATTTCCTTTCATTAAGTACCTATTTAAGTACAATAGCTAATGGAAGCATGACAGAGGAAATAATTCCACATAAAGGAGCATTGGAGGTTTAATTTATAATGAAATAATCCAACTGAAAAAATGAAGGAAGTGCAGTATATTAGTAAAAAAAATCCATATGGGTGGAATATGTGGAGATTTAGAGCCTTTACTACTCTGTGCAGGTAGGGTACTCCCCTTCAGCTGTATGGAATTGTGCATTTCCACTACAGTGATTTCCACATGGAGCAACTTGGAAGAATGACACAAGGCAAAAAAGTGCAAAAAAGTTTAAAGTCACTGAATAAATAAAAAATTTAAGCCTGAATGGAAGTCCATAATTGCCTTTGCTTGCTGTGTTAGAGCTCAGCAGTTAAAACACTTGACCAAGAGGCCTGGTTTCAAGTCCCATAAGCAATTGCAAATGCACATCTCCTACTTTCTGGGAGAGAAAAAAAAAAAACAAAAAAAGAGGCTATTCATTATTTTATGGTGATGTTTACATTTCTGCTGAGCAACCCTGTGATATGCGCTAGGAAGAGCACCACAGACCAAGCTCCAACTGTCAGAGCACCCTTCTACAGAACTGTGCTTCCTCCTGTGATTTCTCAGAGATAATACTTCAGCAGTAGCCATGGAGAGTGCATATGCTTACTAAAAATATTGTGTGTCAAATTCACCCTACTTAGTCCGTTCCTCCATGTTGTGGTTTAACCCCAGCTGGCAACTAAGCCGCTTGCTCTCCCCGCCCCTGTGGGATGGGCGAGAGAATCAGAAAGTGAGAAAACTCATGGGTTGAGATAAAGACAATTTAATAGGTAAAGCAAAAGCCGTGCATGCAAGCAAAGCAAAACAAGGAATTCATTCAGTTCTTCCGATCAACAGTCAGATGTTCAGCCATCTCCAGGAAAGCAGGGCTCCATCACATGTAATGGTTACTTGGGAAGACAAACGCCATCACTCCAAACATCCCCCCCTTCCTTCTTCTTCCCCCAGTTTACATGCTGAGCATGACATCATATGGTATGGGATATCCCTGTGGTCAGTTGGGGTCAGCTGTCCCTGCTGTGTCCCCTCCCAGCTTCTTGTGCACCCCCAGCCTGCTCGCTGGTGGGGTGGGGTGAGAGGCAGAAAAGGCCTTCACTCTGTGCAAGCGCTGCTCAGCAGTAACGAAAACATCCCTGTGTTATCAACACTGTTTTCAGCACAAATCCAAGACATGGCCCCATACTAGCTACTGTGAAGGAAATTAACTCTATCCCAGCCAAAACCAGCACACTCCAAATGGTGGAAAATATGGCATAGCTGATTCTGAATTCTGCTCTTTTGTAGTGATCAAGTATTCTGAGTATGGGGTTTCTGTATACTGGCAATCATAACACCTGAAATTAAAAATTACACCAGACTGCAGCTAGAATTCATAGAAAACCCAATCCCTGTTGATCTATGTTGGGCATTGCCTGCGAATGTCTACCAAACCAAGCTATAGGAATGCTTACTTTATGGCTCCTGATGGAGGACTGTGAGAGAGCCTTTCAAAGTTGAACAGTTGTGAGGATGCATCAACAAGCTTTTTGGAGATTTTAGGAAAAAAAACAGAAGCGCTTTTGGAATTGCATCCAGATGGGGGTTTTCAGAAGCACAGTTGATCTTACAGGCAAGATTTAGATGCCTAAGGCTCACTTTAAAAACCTAAATTATTTACTGGATTTAGAGGATGAAATCCTACCATAAAACTGATAAGGATGGACAACTCTTTCAACTTTTCAGACAATGAGAATAAATTTTCAAATGTTAAGTAACTGAAATACTTAAAGTTCTTTCTTCTCCCTTAGCAGAAAATAGAATAATTTTTCTTTTTCACCTGTAAAATGCAGCAGAAGCAGTTCAGTAACACTATATCCCATTGGGATATTAATGCAGGGAACTTGGCCATTAGGGAAATATAAAAGTGCTTGGCTGTACTGAACTACTGGACCCCACAGGGTATAAAAAAAGAAATGAGCTGGGAGAGAAATAAAGTTGTCTTGGCTGTCTAAGGAATCAGTGATTCTTTAGAAGAAGTAGAGGTGGCTTTAGTGGAAATAAGTCCTTTTTGTGTTGTTTTAGCTTTTGTTGCACAGACCTGTCTTATGTTATATGAAAAGGCTGGTTGAAAGATACCTTTCATTCTCAACAAATTGTCTTGATCTCTGAAGACAAACCCTATTTCATTTAATTACAGGCTTTGAGAATCTCTTTTGCTTATAATCTATTAAGTTGTTAAAAATCTGGCACTAAGCTAAATGTCTACTACAAAGCAGGTATGTAACTCATGTAGTAGTGCAAGAATCTGATAGCACATGTTGAACACAGGTTAATTTTAAGTTCAGAGAGCTTGATTATGTTTGAAATTAGGAAAAACTTGTCTATCTCCTCCTATCTATGTGCCTTTAGTGGCGTTCTGCAGTGCATTGAATATAGGTCGTTCTCTTTCGTACAAGATACAGAAGTCCCATAGATGATGATATTTTATTATTTTTTATTTTATTCTGGGAATTTAGCAGTGGCTAAGAATTGGACAGTACTGCAACAGATTGAATATATGCATCAAAGGCTCATTGCTTACACTGCTTTCCCATCTATTTTTTCTACTTAAAGAATTATCAAGTGCAAGGAAGCTCTGACAAAGGCCTGTCTTGACATGTAAGAAGCAGAGTTAACATACAGGGCAGAGGGAAGAGACCCTGTATTCTTATGTGATCATATCTTCCCACCAATGCTGAAAAAGGTTCTTGAGCAAGAGGAATTTAACAGTGCTTTTTTTATTGCTGTCTCATTCATTCTGTAAGGAAGAATGAGTCAGCAGCCATGATTTTCCCCTGTCTTTGTGCCGTGCTCCTTTCTGAGTTGAACTCAATACACAGCAAGATGTTTCCTCCAGCCCTCCTCCCAGTGGGATGAAGCAGAATGTCTAATCAACCATCTCCTTATACCCTTAATGAATTGTTACAACAAAAATACAGTGATGATTATTCAACATCATTGCTAGTTACTGATGGTGATTATGGTATCCCTAACAGAGCATTACGATTTTCAAATAGGGATTAAGTAGCAAGAGTAAATACATTTATAATTATTTCCTCTCACAACTGTTTCCAAAAGAAGAAGAAGAAAAGATAGGAGAATCAGCCCAAACCCACATCACCTCTATTGAAAATAGGATATGTCAATAGAATAATTTCTAGAGATATTTTCATGCAGTTTCAAATGGCTTTCTAATCCCTAGAACCATTTTCCAAATCAATGGAACTAACAGTGAAGGAATTAATATTGACTATGAAGCAGGTCAAGTACAAATAAGCGGGTTTTAAATACTGGTCAATACAGGAGTATCAAATACGACATAAAATATGAAGAGAACTACCCATGACAATTGTGTTTATACTACTCACTTCACCAAATCTTCTTCTTCTTCCTCCTCTTCTTCTTCCTCTTCACAGCTAACATGTACTTAATGAAAAAAACCTCTCATTTTTGTAAAACAAAAGAAGCAGCAGGAATTTAGGGGAGAGATTGTTAAGGAACATAGTCTGATGAGAGAAATTAATTAGGCCAGTATAAAAAAGAGTGAGATACTCCAACAAAAGTCTAAAATTATTATGTGGTATTCAGCTGTTTAGAAAGGTGAAAAGTCAGTAAAAGAGACCATGTGAACCAATCATTACAAACAAAGAAGGTATAGGAGGAAATTTTATATTTTTTATATATATATATGCACAGAGCTATAGTTTCTGTTTGTCTTCTATACTTAGGAAGGGACTTAAGCATTCAAAAATATTTCAGGCATGGGGATTGTAAAGATTCCCTGCTAGAAAATATTTATCAGTGAAGTAGATCTGAAACTTGCTAAGGAGTGCAAGAGTTTTTGGCAAGTTAGATCAAACTTTAACATTACTACATACACAAGAAGCTTTGCAACTTCCAGAGGATATTACATCAATATCTAGAAAAATTGAACTTTTCACTGTCAAGGAAGAAGTACACACATTATATTTTTATAGTAATTGATAAACAGCATCAATTAAATTAGATAACTAATTAAGAAAAAAAAACATGTTTGGAATTAGGAGTTAGGTGAAGGACCAAGCACAAATGCAAATGATCTCATGAGTGGAGAAGAAGATTTTATAATGTAGCGCTGTAGATAGTTGGTGACATTGGTGGAAAGACAGTGTCCTCTAATCATGACTTGTTCCAGCTATAAAATGTTGTGAAGTTTTCCTTGAAACAACTGGCAGCAGAGCTGCGCTAAGAATTCTGGGTTTAGTGATGACTTTCTTATCACTCCTTGAGATAATTTTGTTCTTCCACAGATCGGAGTATGGTCCCCTCAATGGCATTAAATAGAGGCAGGAAGCTTCTAGTGCCTGCTAGGTGATTTAACTTACAGGTGTTTCTTGGCTCATCATGAATGAGAAGGGTGAAGTTTCAGGTGTGTCCTTACTATCTATATAGCCTAAATCCTTAATGGAATAGAAACAAGGGTGGATAAGCTATAACAATTTTCAGTAAAAGCCAACAATGTATTGAAAATTAAAGATTAATATCTCATCTAAGAATTGTCGTTAGCATGTCCACTGTATTTATGAGTTTTGAATGAAAGGGAAAAAAAAGAAGCTGAACCCTTTTTTTGGTCTCTGGAGTTAGATAAACAAACATCACCATTACATGTACTTAAAGGGCATTGAATTAATTGTGTTTTGTAATATACCTGCAGGAAGTTTACAATTATTGATTTAAACCCTATTCAGGGATTGCTGATTTGAATTTCTCTTAAAATATATGCATTGTTTCTCTCCTGAAGATAAAATTAAATGTTATATTTTTATATTTTAAGTAAGTTATCAAACCTTTTGCTTCGTTTTACTTTCATACTGATCAGTTATTGTTGTTCTTTTGCTTAGTCAGCAAATATGCCCCTAGCAGTTTATGTTGGATCTCACGTCTGTCTTTGAGAAATGCAGTTCTGCTACCTTAGGGTAGAAAAATTCAAGAAGTTATCTTTATGAAAATACAGCTATGCTTTTTTTTTTAATACTTGGCAGATCTTGTGCTGATTTGTAAACACTTATATTACATTAAGGCACCTGATTATTGAAATCACTGACTATGAAACTTCAACTTTCAGAGGAAAAAGAATAAAAATCTGTGTCATTAGCCTATGGAAAGCTGTGTAATGTTTTACTGTCATGATTTGTCCATGATTCTTTTCTTTTTTGTCTTTGTTTTTACAATACAATACTTATAATATGTACTATTAATAGAATAATACCTAACACAGAGAAAGGAAGTTCAACGCACAGTACCTGCTGTAATTTGATGAAAAGTCTTAGCATTCTTCAACTGTTATCTTTGTCAATTAGAAGCTTTGGCTCCATTATTTAGAAAGCACCAACCCTTAAACAGTTTGGGGACTAAAATATCTAAATCATAGTATGTATATAAAGAGAGTTAAATTGGCCAGCTATATTGCTGGCTGAGACAACCAAAGGATGAGTAAGCATAAAGTCAAAAAGGAGGCTTATGATTATGATTTTGTGTTTTTCTTGATAGGGAGTGATAATACAAATAATAGTTTGGCTAAACCAAAAAAGCAAAGTATAATGGAAATAGATTGCTAAATCTTTAGAAGATGAAAGATTAAATGTAGAGCCTTCTTTCAACTAAATGGGCCAAGTTTATCTACAGAGAAATCTTACTGACTTTGGTAGAATTCTACTTGAAATTAATTTGGCCCTATTTATTTTCCATTTATTTCCATCTGGGGTGGAGGAACATAACAATTTTTTGGGGAAACAGAGGAGGAGAAAGGCTATTGAACAAAACAAGAAAAACAAAAGCTGAAGGAAAGGTCACACAGCAGACGGTTTAATCATTGGCCCTGTCAAGAATGGCTTAAAATGTTTTTTTTTTTTCACTCTTTATGCATCATCACAGCAAAATTCTAGCTGATACCTGGGAAACACTCATTTGAGATATGAGGACATATGCTCAATAGAATTAAGGGCACAAACTTTCAGCTGGTGTGAATGGGCTAACTTCCTTGAAATCAGTGGAAGTAAAATGATTTTCATAGATAAGTATCTGATCACAATGGAATCTGAAAGAAATTGATTATACTATACCTTGATATTTTAATGTACAGCTATTTCTGTTGACTAAAATATATATGCTAATACATATTGAATCTAAAATGGCCTCTGAAGTCAATATCTTCCTGATCATTTTTTCAACTTCTTAGTTCCATAACCAAAACTCGGTTGGCTTTCTCAGCTATTGATTCCAACTCACAACACTAGATATTGGTCAGTTTGGACAATATCTAACCAGTAAGTTAAATTAAGAACTGGCTTGAGTGGATCCTTCTTCTTTTTCATATTTTAGTTATATATAAACAATTTGATAGTAAGTTTCTGGGATTTCTGTTTTGCTTTGCCCTTTCCAAGCATGGCCCAGATTAATAGTAGCTCTAGGAATAACTTGGTCAAAGTATTATTGAAAATTCTCTGTCTGCTGCCTATCCTTTACTGAAAGACTGGGCTTCCTGTTTTAAGACAGTGTGAAACAGAGGAAACTGAAAAACAAGCATACAAATACATAATTTTATTAGTCCTTTCTGAAAATTTCAGCATAAGGTTATGAAGTGTTTATATGCATGAGTTTGTGCATTTGCTAAGCTAAAAGGAGTAACTGAAGTTTATAGCTGTGTGGTAAAAGGCATGTTTTTAGTACTGCAGGTGCCACTTTGTGCATATTTTAGTCTTATTCATACTATAGAAGCAAAATGTACAGACAATTTCATCAAATTATTCAAAAGAAAGCTAACATTAGAATCAGAGTTTCAGACTGGGAGGATTGTAAAAGGATGGATAGTTACACTTTGGGGAATATGAGAGGCAGCTGCTGCTAAGAAGAGATGGGAGGGAGGTGCAGATAGCACCTGGTTGCCCCCTCTTTGCGGCAACCTGTGTCGTTCCTGCCAGACACTTTTTCAACCTTGTTCTCCCGTTGAAGGTTTCAAGAACTGCCAATGAAACAAGGCTTCACTGTTAAAAACTTTCTGCTTAACATCTATTTTGGATCTTCCTTCATGCATTTTAAACCTAAAGCTTCTTGTCTTATTCAACATGAAGAACAGGTACTTCTCTTCCTCTCTGCAGCTCTTTTAGATTTTTGAAGACTGTTAGCTGTTCAGTCTTCTTTCTTTAGACTAATCAACACTAATTTGTTTAGTCATTCATCATTATCATTGTTTCCCAAGCTGGATGTAGTACTCCAGCTGAGACCTTACCAAAGCTGAACAAATTATGCTTCACTAAATTGAAATTCAGAACATATGGGAGGTGTTTCTCTCCTACAAACCATTTGCCCACACCCACTAAGAAGGCAACAGACTTCAATGTGAGTAGAAAATATGAAAGTCGATTTTTTGTACAAAAAGAGTCTTAAAGCCTGTACTCCCAAAATAAAGAGCTGTGTGATGTTTTTGTATCTGAGCATATTCTGGTACCATGAAAATGTTCCTGTCCCAGGGAACCGCAAACACCAAGCTCAGAGTTTAATGAGCCTTGGGATACTGAGCCTTCCATCATGATCTGGTAGAGACTTTTGTATACTTGATACCCTGTGGTATGCTCAGAGCGGTTTATCCCAAAGGAAATCAGGATAAATGCAACAGCAAAATACATTTCATAGAAAGGTTACTGTTGTAAGAGAAGGACCAACAGCCTCCACACAAGCAACAATTTCAAACTTATTACAATTGTACCTCTTTGAAAAAAATTCTCCCTTTTCTTTCAGAAACCTACTCTGTACACTGAACCTACACTGTACACCTATATTTAATATTAAGATTAAAAGCCAGAAAATAAATATACTGCTGTAATAGAATCTGGAAAGTGGTTAGTTTCTGAGATTAAAAAAGAATCTGTTTTTCAGTCTCCCAAAGAGGAGACAGGAAATAAAATTGTAATCATAAGCAGATTCTTAGGACCATTTTCATATGGAACGGTACTTTGGCTTAGGCCCAAATAAGCAAACTTATAGTGGTCTAAGAGTCTCATTAGGCATGAATGAAAAATGTATTGCTACAAATATTTCTATTGCCTTAAGTGAGGTAATTGGCATGTGAAAAAAGAAGGCAGATATATGGAAAATGCTAGTTTTATCTCATTCCAGATCCTGAAGGGTTCATATAATGCAGTGATTCTGGAAAATTAAGACTGATTAACTGAATGATTAACTGGAAAGTGCAATAAACTTCTGGTGCTCTTATTCAGAAGCCTTTGTTTGTGATAATTGTCATCCAAGTTATGGAATTTAATATGTATATTAATAAATTTAATCTCTCTCAACTTTCCTGGTTGTCTCTATATTGTTGCTTACACAGACAAGCTGTAACAGAAAACTGGAAGAATGATTGAATTTGGAAATCCTGCTTGCTTCCATTTGCTTCTCTTACATCACAGAATTCAAGTAACTCCACTCCAGCCAACATCCTTTATGTTAATGGTAGTATGTTGGTTTGTTGGTGCCTATGCTGGAGGATACTAAGTAGAATTACACTTTCCTAGTCTTTCAGAATTTTACATCCTATCTAATATATATGTGTTCAGGGGACAGCTCTATGAATTGCTTTTATTAGCTTCAGAAACTGGTGTGTTTTGCTCAGAAAGTTGGTGATTTGTTCACAGTGAACAACTGAATATAAGGAAATTGTCTTTGAGCAAAGGCAGAAACGTTTGCTATAACTTGAATTGTATGCTAGGAGGTCCAAGTTAGCTCCTCTTTCAGCAACACTAGCAAATGATGCCACTTTAGCTCTTATTTTCCGTCTCTTCTGAGTGTGTTTGAAGGCAAATCTCAGTGTTGCTGGCAGGGTTAAAATGCTTATGGTTTGACAGGGTTAAAGCAGTCAAACCTGAGAACTGATTATAATAGTTTCTTATAATAGTACTTTCTCCACTTTGTTGGTTTCTTTCTGATTTTAACAGGCCCACAATATTTGGTGGTTCAGAAAAATCTTGGACTTTATAGAACAGTCTTTATTCTCCCTATTTAGAGGAAGATTCTCCCTTTATTAGCCAGCTATTTTCCTACTTCAGTCTTTGCTAGCTACTTCTATTTCTATGACGTTGGAAGGATGCAATACAGTAGTATTTTAGAAATGCTAAACTTTGTGGTATTTTAGGTAAATTAGGACAAAACATGGAATTAAAACGTGCACATCCACATGTGGAAAGAAGTTTCAAGATAGCATTTCTCTGTTACAACCCAATCATTTGCCCTCTTGATTAAATGTCAAAAGGCAACCTGTGGATTAAAAGGTATCAAAGATTGCAGATGCAGTCTTCTATGATTTCTTACCTCGTGTAACTTGGAAAAAAGGCTGTGCAATCCAGTATGTTTTGGAATGAACTTGGAAGGGAATAGTCAAGTCGGCTCCAGGGCTAATGTGTAGTGACAGAAAGTATTTCGAAAGCCTGACTTCAACATCTACTTCTTGATTTTGGTTAATATTAGTACTCATTAAGATGTTGCATGCTTTTAAATACAATTTTAAGCTAAACTATGAAATGCTTCAATTTTTTCAAAGTCATTCACTCTGTTATAAAATATTGTTGACTGGGAAGAAAATCATAATGTTCATTTTCTTTGAGTTATATTTCAAGAAATAAAGTAAAGCAGGATATCTCCCTGGCAAAGAGGTAGTCTGTGGCATAACCAAAATTAAGGACAGATGTCCTGATACATAGTCCAAAAGTCAGTCCGATAAACCATTCTTCCTACAGCAGGTCCTTGTTACAGACTGTACGCACATTTCTGTCTATCCCTCAGCTTTGTTAGCTTTTCAGAAACATTGACTCCACTGAAGGTTCTCACAGAGCTGCCTGTCTTCTCCTGGCCCAAGCTGACAGCTGTCTTACACTCACTTGGGTTTTAGAGATCAGTTCCAGAATTAGCTGCATTTTACTTTGTGAAAAACCTAAAGTATACAAAATTGCCATGTCATCAGCTCTGTCAACAGTATTGCTGCCTATTATAAAAAATTCTGTCATCTAAGGTGAGTTTTTCAATATACTTGCCCAGAATGACTTGAAGAATCGATTCTGGGAAAGGAGCGTGTACCCAGCACCACCCAGCTGCTCAGGGTCTGTTCTCTTTGGCTGTCGTTGTACCACAGTTCAAGATTCTTACTCTAACTTCTCCCTGGTCCAGGAGAAACTGTTGCTTTCTTTGAATTTTTCAGAACTGTTTGCCACTAGCAGAAATTTAGATGTTACCTTTCCAGTATCTGACACAATGTGGTCTAACGTCACAGTGTAATTTTCTTCAGAAAACCCTGACCCATTATTACAATGGGTCCTGAATTGGAGAATAAATTAAACATTGTTTTATCAGCAGCATCTGTGGCCTGCCTAAAGTTCTGGGTGCTAGATTACCACTTTGATTGACTCTCTCTGGGTTCAAGCATGCAAAGGACTGTCTGTTTAACAGGTATCATTTTAGTTGTGTTGTCCAGGAATTCTGTTCTTAGATCTATTCATTTACTAAAACATAAAGCAAACTTTACTGAAGCAGAATGTCCGGGCTGTGGTAGGACTACCACAGGGACTTGAGACTTGGGGAAATGTGATTTTACCACTCCAGTACTTACATGTTTGCATTTTTAAGATATAAAACCACCATAAAAATGCCAATCAAAATTGGTGTTATTTTTCACTGACTCACTTAATGCTTTCTTTTTTGTGATATTTAGATGTTTTTCTTATTCTGGATAGGTTACAACTTTTCATAATTCAGTACCATAACATCTGATTTGCCCATGCTGAGATGTGTTCTGCTCTGTTCTGGCATCACCATTTTCCCATAAAATGGAATTAACCATGCACCTTACACATGATCTCTCTGCCAATATGCAAAGTAGTATCTGCTTAGTTCTAGATATCAATATCTGTCAGCAAAATAATATTTTTTTAAAAATGTGTTTCCACCCCTTACAACAATTGACACATTTAATGAGAGCATTTGTCCCAGTTTTGGCTGGGATAGAGTTAATTTTCTTCCTAGTAGCTGGCATAGTGCTGTGTTTTGGATTTAGGATGAGAAGAATGCTGATAACACACTGATGTTTTAGTTGTTGCTAAGTAGTGCTTACACCAGTCAAGGACTTTTCAGCTCCCCATGCTCTGCCAGGTGCACAAGAAGCTGGGAGGGAGCACAGCCAGGGCAGCTGACCCAAACTGGCCAAAGGGCTATTCCATACCATGTGATGTCATGCTCAGTATAGAAACTGGGGGGAGTTGGCCGGGGGGCAGCGATCGCTGCTCGGGGACTGGCTGGGCATTGGTCAGCAGGTGGTGAGCAATTGCATTGTGCATCACTTGTTTTGTATATTCTTCTATTATTATTATTATTATTATTATTATTATTATTATTATTATTATTATTATTATTATTTTCTCTTCCTTTGCTGTCCTATTAAACTTTCTTTATCTCAACCCATGGGTTTTACTTTTTTTTCCAGTTATCTCCCCCATGCCACTGGGGGGGCACTGAGCAAACGGCTGTGTGGTGCTTAGCTGCCTGCTGGGTGAAACCACAACAGCATTATTCAATGTTTCTTTCTTTGCAGTTTTGTCTGTTTTCTGTGGTTTCATCCAGAGACTTCAGCACTCCATTCTGCTGCATTGTTGTCTCCAAAGTCTACCCTTGGTGCATGTACCTGTCATGAATTTGAATGATAGTTTCCCAACAGCTGCGAATGCATTCTTGGGCTCATGCAATTCTGACCCCAACCCAGCAATATAACTACTACTGTGTTCTGCTTGCCAAAAGCAGTGCTCTTTAATTTTATACACTGTTATATTCTTTACATTCAGTAGAGTTGAGAAATTGTTACCAGCTGCTATTGCAATTAGATCCAATACCTAAAGCAAGATTGTAGCACTGAATTCCAAGCTGGTAAAGTAGAGGAAGTGTTTAGCAAAGGAGAAAAAAATACAGTATTCACTTTTTTCCACTCCATTTGCTGCTGTTCCTTTTCTGCATTATCTCTACTCTTCTCTTTCTGTCTTGCTTTAAACCATAAATTGTGATGATTTTAAGAACCAGAAATCAGATTCTATCCTATTTTAAATCACATGTGAAAACTACTGCTTTGTGTTTCTGTAGAATACAGCCTTCTATGGATTGAATGCTGTTGCTCACAGTTAACCTTTTGACTTTAGAAGTTCTGGATGCACTTAGTTTGCCAGAGCTGGTCGGGAAAGTTAGTTTTCTACATAATATACATATGTGTATTCAGATATTTTTTCTAACTTTAATAAAATTTTGTCCCCCCAAAATCCCAGATTATTTTGGGAACCTTTAAGAGCATTTAGAAGAAAAATATTGACTGCCTTTGTTACTGTGTGATCTAGTCACTGTGACCATAATAGCAAATGTGGCAATTTGCAGGAAAAGGACAATGAAAAATGTTAGATGGTGCCTTATATTTTGTGTCATACGAAATGGGCTAGTAATGTTTCTGAAAAAAAAAGTGTAATTATTTTGATGATGGGAAGGGACACTTTAGGAGAGCTGAGTTTGTTGAAGCTGAATGTTGGCTTGGTACATATTTGTTGTAGTGTTTAGACTACAAATTGTATTCAGTGTGAAGTAGCTTTGAAAGTGTGATCAAGAAAGGACATCTTTTTTTGTTTTCATGAGTTCCTTAACTCTTTAAGGAGCTCAAACAGTCCAAGGACCCAGTGAAACTGCAGTAAAACCGGTTTGGAATTTTTCAGCAGAAGAGTTTTTGAAACTGTTTATAAAAAAGTTAAAACAAGATTTGACCTTAACAGCTACTTTAATCCATTGGCTACTGTTTTTTCTGAAATAGGTTTTCTGATTACTTTGGGGACTAGAGGAGTTTGGTGCTTGAAAACAAAAAGGTTTGTTGGGAACTAGAGGAGTTTGGTGCTTGGGAAAAAAAAAACCAACAAACTTCGTTTTTTATTTTCTTGCAGAACATGAAGATATTATTTCCAAAATGGAAGTAATGTCATGTACAGCTCAGATTTTTGCAGTAGTTTTCAGTAAGTGTTTAAACACAGAAGCACCCACTCAAACATTTATGGCTCTGATCCATCCATGACTTATTTATGTACTCATTTTGGTTTTGTATGACTAACCCCATTACTTTGCATGATTTTGAGCACAGAAAATATTATTATTGTTGCTGGCAAGGCATGTCCACATGCAGATTAAGCTGCCTGACTTTAGCTATTCAAAGTAAAAATTGGTTGCTCTGTCCTCTCTGGTTCATGGAATGACATCTTCCTAGCTGGCTGTTAATAATTCTTTTTTATTAACACTGTATCAAAGATATTTTCTAAATACAGATTTATTCTTTTTTGGGTTTTTTTGCAATTAGGTGGAAAAGTTAGAATATATTTTTCTTTATAGTGGATTTATTCTCGTTAGGGTTCTTTTCTTATTCTCAGAGCTCAGTAACGGTCATAGTTTTGAATTCTGCAGTATTGCCAAAGCATGACAGTTTACAGGCCTTATCACAGTTTCAGAAATTCCCTGTGTCCACATTTACAGAAAAGGCAGTTTGGGCCTATGTTATGACATGGTATAAACTAGCTTATATGCATCAATTGGGAATGTCATCCTTACTTTTTGAGTTTTCCAGTAAAGATGACAGTCTTTGAAAGTCACAAGAGATGGTAGAGATATGTGTGATAAAAATGATATGCTAAATAAAAGATATTTTCTTTTCTTTTTCACATATTCATGTAGATACTCTGTTCTGAGAGGAATTTCTTGAACGTATCAAGGTCATAGACAAAGTGACCTTCAAAAGGTCCCTAGCTTAGTAGCTAGATGGGGAGCTTTGCTTTGTAATTGTTTTTTAACAAGGAAACCAACTATATGACTAAACATCTGTGTCAGATAATGAGACAAAGGAAAGCCTCAAACTGATTCTCCTCTGATTTGTAACCATGTTAACTTGTGAGTAACTCCACTGACCTCATGTTAATTCTGGTGTGTGCAAGAGAGGAGTCAGGGTACAAAAACATCTGTGCTGTCAAGAAATTTGCATTATGTCAACTGTTATCAGGGATAGGGAAGGAATTTCTGCTGTAATGGTTTGAGAATGCTCCTGTTAACAAATATTCATATGAGCTTTAGCTTTATCTTGAGACTACCCCGAATTGGCTACTGTTTCCCTTGCAATGTAGTAAAATTGCTGCTTATCACTTGCTACCAAAAGTCTTAACAGTTGCATATTTCTTTATAGAAATATAGCTGTCAAAAAGCAAATTGAAACTATTACTGCTCTGGAACTCCCATTTGTAAGATACTGTGTATAACCATAGGGACATACAGGCTTACGTAAATATTTGTTTCTCTGGTGCACATCATGTTTTATCCTTAGCAGTGCAAACACAGAGACGTGTGAGCTAAAACACGTAATGCAATTATAGGGAATTAAGCTATTTGCAAGTGTAGCCTCTAATGTAGCTGCCTGTTTCTCTAGAATTCCTTTTTAATGTTTTGTTTTGATTATATGGGATCATAAGAATGAATGCTGAACACCAGAGTGCTCTGGAATTCTTTTGACAAAAGTGTCTTTTTTTCTGTTTTAATCTTCAAGTGAAATTAAGCTTTTGGGAGCAATGGACTAAAAGGAATGGACTGAGCAATTGGGTCCAGTTTTGTGTATTATTTCTTTCTTACTTTTGAGGAAGGGTTATCAAACTGAAATATTCCAGGGAAAAAAAAATATTCAAAATCAACATATGGACATCTTGATTGGAAAATTTCTGGCCAGCACTATTTTAGAAGGTCATTAGTTTGTTATCATGGATTGCCAAACTGCTTCTCATCTTCATAACTGAGCCGTTTAATTCCAATTGTAAAACAGTAACCAGAAATTAAGGAGACTAAATGTTTTGCATGAGTCTTGAAGTTCATTTACTGCCTATCCTCGTCTGGTTTGCTGTAGGCGATATTACTATTTCTACTGCCCTATGAGAGAACACAAGACCTGTGATAAGCTTCAGTGTGGCTGGAAAGGAAAGTAAAATGAGGTTACTTGCCAGCCTTGCTGTTGTTCACTTGCTACTGTCTGTGTTCCCTGTCAAATCCTCTGTGTCATGCAGATATTTGTCCAGGATGTGATTTTCTAAAAGAGTAACTAAGTCTTTGCTCTCTTCAATGGCTCATAATTTATCATTGTCAAAAATATGCAAGCGTTTCTTTTTGTTAGATGGATGAGAACAGAATATAAATGCAAGTGTGTGAGTGACACTTTCAGCACTGATATCTATGGTGGCAATCAATCACAAGTGCTTCAGCGAAGCAAGGTTACTGAAATGATGTGCTGCAAAACAAGCAATATTGCAGTAGGTTGGGATAACTGGGGCTTTTATTAGTGTTATTACACTGTGATGCTTAAACATTATACTGCTTGCCTTACATACCCTATGATTGAAATGATTCTGGGAACATGCCTTTGCTGTTTCAGGCACATGTACAACACAGGAATTAAAAGAGAGTTATCCATTCACTGGACAGGTTAAGTTTTGAAATTGATGAAATTTAAGAAAAAGGATTTTGAAAATATTTCCCAAGTGGTAGCAGACATTTCAAGGGTGACTGTAAAGGAACTACTTTCCCAGTAGCCACAAAATGGAAAAAAGAGTAAACCCCTGAAGGTTTTCTATTTTTTCTTGTTCTGAACCTTTATACATAAAGGCAAAGGCATGTAACTCATCCTCTAAATACCACTGGGTCACTGTGGCTTCATGAAGGAATGTAACTGAAAGAGACAAAAGAGGTAGATTTTTAAGCTGGTCACAGCCTGTCGGCTTTTCAGCCCAAAATCATCCCCCGTCCTTCATAACTAGGAGGGATGTGACCTGCGTTCTGATTGCAAGGCGGCCAAACCGGCTGACATGTAACTCTGCATTGTTTCAAAAGCAATGGGGAAGACTAGCATGTGCTTGCAGGAAGGTCACACTACTGGAACTAAACTAGTAGATTTCTGTGTAAACAGAAGTGATTTATCTTGCACCCTAATTATGGAGGGGAGGAGAACCGCTGAGTAGCAGGCTAAAGGGAGCATAAAACAGAAGCTTGAGTGCATAGGAGTCACACTTTAAAGGGAATAAAGGACTTCCATATCTTTCATAAGCACAAGGCTTGTGATGCACACAGTGATGATACAGTCACCATGCTGACTCCAAGGTGATTACCTACCTACCCACAGTATTTAAGGTAGATTCACTCTACGTTCAAGTGAAAAAAGAAGCCTAAACCTTCATATAAAAAAGGTGAAGATAAGTACATCCATGCATATACTATTGTTTTCCTGTTCTGAAAAGAATATATAATACATGTTACACAGTCATTAAAAAACCCCCAGAATTTAAAAGGAATGCATTACCGAGTTAAATAACCTTCATTCCCATATGAACACACATCACAAAGGATGCTCCAAAACCAGAGCATTATTGCAAAAAGTAGCGCTTGCTGATAAGCGAACAGTATTCTACCTTATAGCAGGAAGCAAGAATTAAGGTCTATATAACAATATGGTCTGTTCCAAATGACAGGAGATCTGAGGTCTTTTCACAATATGGCATTGTGCAAAGGAGACTCAGCTAGTGGAGACACATACCAAAATATCCAGGCTGTCCACTTTGCTTCAGAATTTGTTTCTTGTGACACGTTGTAGAGTCCTGTTTCTCAGTGCTTTTGAGACTGACAAATGCTATGCAGCACTATGTTATCTTGTGTGAATCAGTCACCCTGAGCTTCTTTTCAGCATGTTCTATTTTCCANATGGAACCAGAAGCCGTGCAAGGGTGGTTACCATGACACACATGCATGTTAGCTCAGACTTGATGCTTTTTCCACACACTCACATGCTCTCTGGACTTCTTCTCCATTTTTCTTCACACCCTCCATGATTCAAGAATGAATTGTTCTCAGTCAGTAGGTGAACCTCTTCATATTATCTGCATTTTGTTCCAGTTCAAGGAGGATAATGTGAGAAACTTTCAAAGGACTGCATCTGACCAGTTCAGCTTGTTTTTAATTCTGTAAATGGCTTTGGAATCCTTTGCAGCGACAGACATTTGATGAATGTAAGATTATTACTATCACTGAGTACGTTCTCAGCAAAGCTAATTCTCCATTTAGAACAAAAAAAAGTCATTTGAATTTCCAATATTGAGAAAAGTTGATTAGATTTCTGTTACTAACCCAGTCTTTTCCTCTGACTTTGCTTTGTACTGCATACTTTATTTTGAAAGAATGCTAACTTTTTCATCTGAAAAAGAGAGATGTCTTGAAACAGCCAGTGTAGACCATCAGTATAAAAATCATCAGGGAAAGTCCATTAGTTCACAAAATAACTCAACATAGGAGCCAAGTCCTAGAATGACATAATGGATCTGCAAGGCTTTAGAAGTATATTTGTATTAGTTTGGGTTTGGTCCTTTACAAAGCTATTGTGAGTCGATGGGCTCATGGTGTAGCATGAAGCCANAAGGACTGCATCTGACCAGTTCAGCTTGTTTTTAATTCTGTAAATGGCTTTGGAATCCTTTGCAGCGACAGACATTTGATGAATGTAAGATTATTACTATCACTGAGTACGTTCTCAGCAAAGCTAATTCTCCATTTAGAACAAAAAAAAGTCATTTGAATTTCCAATATTGAGAAAAGTTGATTAGATTTCTGTTACTAACCCAGTCTTTTCCTCTGACTTTGCTTTGTACTGCATACTTTATTTTGAAAGAATGCTAACTTTTTCATCTGAAAAAGAGAGATGTCTTGAAACAGCCAGTGTAGACCATCAGTATAAAAATCATCAGGGAAAGTCCATTAGTTCACAAAATAACTCAACATAGGAGCCAAGTCCTAGAATGACATAATGGATCTGCAAGGCTTTAGAAGTATATTTGTATTAGTTTGGGTTTGGTCCTTTACAAAGCTATTGTGAGTCGATGGGCTCATGGTGTAGCATGAAGCCAGAGCAAGACTGGCAAACAGAGAACAGTAATAAGGTAGATAATTATGCATGTCTTATTGGTACTTGCTATTCACAAAATTTACAGTGCTGTTTCTTTTACATGAGAGTTATGAATATCTAGAATAAGTGCATTTCAAACATTTTACTTTATAATGGCTCTCATTCTGATGAGCACTTAGCTTTCAAACAGCTAGTCTAGTGGCTTCATAGCTAATCTTTGCTTTTGCATAGAGGGCAAAAATATTGTTCATTGCTGTGAAGGACAGACCGGGTCATTGACATGAAAGAAAGCTCAGACAAGATCCTGCCTGCCATCCATGCCAAAAATATAGTAGGCATCATTGTATTTCTCTGGGAAGTAATCTGCAGATGTTATTGGAGGAACAGGAGAGTTACATTTTGCTTTAACAAATATCAAGATGGTCACCATACATTTAGCATAGCAAATTCAAGTACATGTGACTTTTCACCATTTTTTCATATATATAAATAATAATGGAGTACAGCTAAGTGTCAAGTATATAGGTTTAATTCTGTTCTCAGTTGACTGATATAAAACAGGGACTACAGAGAGTAAAGAAACACCTGAATTGTATTTATTTTCCTGTTTACAAATTACTTGTAAACATATTTTAAAAAATTGAATCATTCACTGTTTTCAAGACATAATAGTGTAATATTACATTTTTCCTGTAGGTCACTTACATATGATTCATTATTTGCATTTGCTGTTGATTTATGCAGTTCTGTATAAAGATTGTATGATGTTTATTCTGTCCACTGATGAATACAAAATAGAAAAACGGAGGCTGATATTATCAGGGAACACCCACACTATAGTATTAGGAAAATTAGCTGGGAGGTTCCCCAGAACACATGAGCCAGATACGTCATGTGGCAGCACTGGAAGTAAAATGACAAGCAGTACATGCTCTGGGAGAATCCACATTAGCACATACATTTAATTAGCTGTAGGATGAA
>VYZW01039611.1:6492-19164 GCA_013401315.1 Balaeniceps rex | reverse complement strand
ATGTGGAAGGGTAGTGGAGCTCAGCTAAAAGAGAGCTTAGGTGTGCAGGCAGTGGTGTGAGAAGATGGTATCTTCATTCTGAAGTCTGCTGCCAAATGGTGGGGCTGTAGAGGAGAACATAGCTGCAGTTGTGGGGGGAAGCTCATTAAGGTATTAACTGTCAAAAAGTGGGGCTGGGGTGCCGAGCAGAGTGAAGAGACAGATGCTTGGAAAGTGCCTACAGCATGAATCTAGCATGCACCCTGAAGAGCCTCTGTGTATTGGGGAAGGATGCCAAAGCCTTCCTGGGAGTTCTTGAGTGATTCAATCTTCATGACTGTAGTCACATGTGCAATAAATACAGTGAAAGGCTGGGGGGCAGCATGGGTTCCTCTTGGAGCTGCTGTTATCTGTGGTTAATGAGATTAAACATGTTGCTAATTTTTGCTTCTACCTTGTTCAGTATTATCACTTCTGTATTACTTTTGATGAAGATTAGGAAAGAGAACATCAGACTTAGATCGTTTCAGTACTTCTTTTTTCTGATCTGTGCCTTCTGTGACATCCTGCTCCAACAAAGGTCTGCTGTGCCTCACTAATCTTGGTATCATTGTCCTGCTGTCCCACACAGCTGTACAGGTGGGTTTCATGGGGGTTAGCACTGAAATGAGCATTAAGCACATTTCTGAATAGCGTTTGTGATGTTTGCTTTTTCCACTTCTTCCTGTGGAAAACGTGTGTAGGGTGCAATGGCTATTACTACTAGAGTAATTAGGTATGTTGTTGGGGGTTTTGTGTATTTTTTGTTGGTTTTTTTTTTTAAAGAAAAAAGTATACGACTATATATATAACAAAAATGTCATCTCATTGCGAGCGGGGATGTTAGGGGTGGTTAAAATGGAATTTAGCAACTGTGGCTGTCAATATTGGGAAGCATGTGAGAGGGTCACATCCTGGCAGACACACATTCCATTCCATTTCATGACCATGAAAAGTGCTAGTATGTTTTTTGCAGGTATTGCTGCATCACGGTCACTGCACAGGAGAAAGGCAAAGGTAAGGAAATACAACTGGCACTTAAAAAAACAAATGGAAGAGTTTTTTGTGATGGCCATACTTCCTGTGGAAATCTGTGTCTCCGTCTTAGACTGGCCCCCAAGACAGGTCTGACTCCTGTACAGGCAAGATGTATCCTCACTGTGGGAAATTTCACTCTGGCAGGGTACCATAACTGTTGGCCGTAGTGTATGTCTCAACGTTTTAAGTGATCTTTATAGGCTTGAATCAAAGCTTGTAAAAGGTGTTAGATACCTAGAAGATCAAGATTATAGTCTTGAATTTGTTTTAGTGTTCTGTGAGTAGTTAAAGTCAAAGCAGAGGGGAAGTTTGATGGGCTCATGATCTGAGGAGGTGCCACAGCATTTTGTACTGCTGGAATTTTCTTAAACAGCAAAGTTTCACAAACAGGCTCTATTACTTTTGACCAGCCAAGGATTGAGATATATGAATTACTGAGGCCAAGTCACCTGAATCCTTGTAATCGGAATTTATGAACTCGTAGCTGGCAGGAGTGAAGTTTTTGTTGAGGGTTTTTTCCTCTTTTTTTCTTTTCCCTTTCAAAGGCAAACCTCCTATCAGGCACTAGAGTGAAACTATGAAGTAAAAAGTATCATTTTCAGCTGGGATTTTCGATTTCCTTTTCCTCAACTCATAAATTTAGGAAGAGTAAAGGAAGTAGTGGTAGAGATACAGATTATTTTCTTTTAATCACAATCCCAATTTATTGTTAGGTATTCATGACATACAAGATTTTGGAAAATTTGGCATTATGCTGGTAACCTGAGTACACTATAGGTAGAGCAATGTTGGCATGTCAGGCTGCACAGCCTGCATTTTAGGTGCCGCAGCTGCTGGGTGTCCTGCACTGTGTGCATGCAGGCACTACAGTCAAAATCCTGCTCTGAGGAAGGAGACGATGGTTTTGGTCATGAAGAGCATCTCAGCATGGAGCAAAGGCATATCAAGGTCCTACAGACCAAAGATCAGACATCGAAAGAGTGTGAACACAAACCCTGTGGCTTGCCTACTCGTCCTGCGTTTCTGCCTATCCCTGGAGAAAGGGAGGTTTTAAAACAAAGGGTGGAAAGACCTCTAGAGCACTTCCCAATTTTGTTTCATCTCAGATGGTCATAATATGAATGTTAAAGAATCAAGGAAAGAAAGGATGTTTTGTAGTGTGTCTGGGTTTTGGCAAGGGCTTTGCAGCAGATCTGCCCAGATGCTGAATATTGACTGCAGGTATTGAATGCAGTTGTCAGTGCTGGCTAAACAGTAGCGTTTTGTGGTAGAAGTTGTCCTAAGGACAAGGTAGAGAGAGGAGATGATCTCTAGGCCTTCTTGTATAAACAGGTATTTGAGGATGTTCTTGTCTGGTAAGCATGTTAGTAGCTGTTGGTGATTTATTTTTCTTTTAAAATACAGTTGCAATATTTTGAATAAAATAGAAGCCACATGTAGCTGGTTTGTAGCCTGTCACAACTGAGTATAACTGGAATCTTAAGGTGCCAGTAAGAATTATTTTTCTGTTCACACAGCAGAGCAAGTGCAGTATTAAAATGCAAAGTCATCTTATGGATGTAGCAAAATGCATAGTATGCCTTTTATTTAAATCTATATATACCCCATAGTATTGAATGTACAGTTGCATACTTTTGACACTGCAGTTCAAATAGATTCATGTAATATTATCAGAGTATTTATCAGGACAGTAGCTTTTCTTCATGGGCATTTTTTGCTCGTTTTTGTGCCTGCCTTTTATGCTAACCTCACACATGCAAGGGGATACCTTTGAAATGTATACTGGCCCACTGCTTTGCCGTTTCAGATGTATTTGCCATATCGCTACTAACATTTATGAACAAAGACAGTTGACCTTTGCAGAGTGAATGGCTAGATGCATGTGTAATTAGAGAATTAATAGTGTATGTCTCATTCATTTACCTCAGGTAGTAGAGTCATATTGAGTGCCTGGTGGTGATTTGAATACTGCTACAATAAATAAAATTCAGAACCACACCAAAGTTATTTTTGAGAGACCTAGTTGATTCACTGCAGGAGAGAGGCTTGGAGCAAAATAATATTTATGTGGTGTGCACTCTCTGCGGATGGAGAAGCTGGAGTGCTCAGAGAGCTAAATTCTTCAGCGGATTTGCTGTATGTTCAGTGCACAAACTCTTGCAAAAGAGCACATCTCTCTGTTAACCTGTTCTTTTTATCTTTGCCATTCTGTTCTTTCCTCCTATTTTCCTCTTAAAACATGTGCTTAAGAAATTTGAAGCCTTGTGTGTCAGCAGGAAATTAGTTTCAGAGTGTGACTCTGACATCACATGCAAGCAGTCCTCTTTATTTTCGCTTACGCTGGCAAGATACCAAAGATCTGTTGTAGCTTTTGCCATTTCAAAAGGTAAGCCGAGTAGAGATTGGAAGACTGGAGAGAAGAGGTGGGTAGAGAAGTGTACCTCAGTGCAGACAGTAAAACCCTGATAGTCAGTAGGTTGAGTGAAAGGATTAGATACCACAGACAGGAGTGTTGCAAAATCGTGCCACTTGACTGTGCTCTATTATTAACACGGAGAAATCCACCTCTGGGACTGGCTGTCTACGTGAGCACTGATGGAGATGCCAGTTAATGCCAACTGTGGTAGCAGCTTGGACAGCTCTGCAGGAATCGGGATGACAGTTTGTTTCAATGAAGCCTCCAAGCAGATTTAATTTCTAATAGCCTAAGCTGGATTTGGAATAAAAGCAGAAAAGTGAAAGATTTAGTGATGACCCACCTGTGCCTACCCCAGTTTTATCCCTTGTCTATAGACTGATAGACAGTACTAAATAATTCGAGCAGAAATGTGTTCTGTTTTTTATTTTAAGAAAAAATTCAATGCGTTCTTCGAGATTTGCATGTGTGGATTTCCCTGCTTGCTGGGCTGCCATTGCAAAAAGACACATGCTTCTTGCTGCAGCTTGACTGACTGGCAGTGCTGATGCGTGAAGAAGAAAACCTTGATAATTTCAATTCCTTTAGTGTTCTAATACAAAGGATGGCTTTATCCCTCATCTGGAAACAGATAAAGATTGTTAACATTGAATTAATAGATGTAGTGCAAGTAATCAGGATGTAATTAAAAGACAAAATGTCCAAAGCCATAGTGATATCTCTCCCCCCTCTTCTTTTTGTAGCATAGGGGAGGGAGGAGATGAAAGAAACGTTATCTAAGCCTCCTTTTGCCATCAACCCCTCTTGAATAAAGAACGACTGGAAGAGCTGCTCTGCAGCAAATGGTGTTAGTTTCTGTGCATCAGCGTGAATTTAGATTCCAAGGCTTATTTGTAGGATTCAGCATTTTTGTAACAGCTACATGCAAAGAGGGAAGAAAGCAAAAGTTAGACATTTACCCACTTATGCCTGAGCAGAGACTTTTTTCCCCAGCTAGAAAAATAAAGCAAGCTATATTTAAATGCCTATATATTAGTATTACATGTTGAGGACCCCTAGGACTGAAAGTTTCTGCTGGTCCCATTTCTGTTTTAATAATGGGAAGCCTTGCTGTGAGGAAAATAGCATAGAGATTATAAAACTGATTGTCTATTGAAGGAGAGTTCAGATTCTGGAATTGGTGGAAGTAAGTAAAAGATGCTTGCAGTGTCAGATGCTGCTTTAACGTGGCATGTGCAGTAGATGAGAACTGAGCCTGTAACAGGTCCTAATCCAAGCACCACAACTGTTTGGAACTAGGAGAAATTGCTGAAGTTTAAAATAAATAAAAAAGCATATGTGGGGGTCTTAATCCCCCATGTAGGGAACACATAGCAGGTGTCATAGTGATCTGTGTAATCTGCTAGTGCATATTAAAGAGAAAGTCACAAAGAAGTCATTGCTTCCTGTCCTCGGCTTGTTTCATACCTGTGCCCATGGATATCTTCTCTCTCTGCTGTTACAATTTCAGAGTCCAGAAAATCACTTGCTGCTCCCTGGAGTCCTTAGAAGGCTATTTCCTGTATAGATCAGACCATTAAGGTATGAGGGTTCCTGCTATCCTTCCTTGCTTACACAACACTGAATCGATGAAAAAGCAATTAGAAGATACTGTGTCACTTTTTAGTCTCCATTTCTTTTCCATCAAAAAATTCTGCACAGGGAGAAATTTCACAGAGCTGGCCTTTCAAGCTGAAGTTTAGAATTTGTTTTGTTTTGCAGGCTTTTGCTAACGTGAGTTAAGCCATTTCCCCAGAATTTAATGTTCAGGCCTCCCTCCACCGCCAGGCCCTGAATTAGCAGGGCATCCTGGAGTGTCTGCTGGCATCTTCCCTGTTGTTCCTCCGAAACAGGCAGAGCACACCCCATGGCGCAGCTCCCTTCCCTCCCCAGCTTTTTCAGATTATCGAGAACAGTTGTGTGAATCACTAGGGGTTAGGGCTCTAGCGCTCTTCTACTTTCTTCCATTGCCTCTGTTTTTGGTGATCTCCCTGTGAATAACTGTTAATACTTGCTTCATCTGCTTCTTTTAGGCAGTGGTTTGGCAATGCTGAGCTCCAGCAAAAATAGTTTTCTACTGTGCAGCTCTTGTTCCAAACTGTGTTGCCTGACCACACACATGGGCATCCTCTTGCTGTTATGCAAAGGCTGCTGTGCATTGTACATTGGATCACTGATCTGGCTTCATGAAAAATTGGGAGATGGGGCATGTTTCTTGGGTTTGTCTTGTTTTGAAGTTAAGTTGGTTCATGATCCTGCCCACAGCCCATTGTGACAAGCTGTGACTCAGCTGAACTGTGTGGGAACTCTAGGGGTATGCCTGCGGGCTCCTTGAGCTGATACTGTTTGACAAAGATGCTCTTTCCTCAAACCAGCATCAACCAGCAGTGCTGGAAAACTTACCTGAAACTCTGGGTTTGTTCACAACTACCTCTGCACTTTTGTAGAATGTCAGGGGAACCTGGTCAGTCTTATCAAATCTATTGCAGCAATAGAAGCACAGTCTCTCTTCAGGCTCAGGAAGATGGCAGAATGTCCACTTATGTTTTTTTGCAAGTTTGTTAAATTTAACCATACAGCCAGAATTTCAGTCTGTGTTTCTAAATCATCACCTAAATTTTGTAGAAATTGGTGCTTTCAACCCTGCCTGGCTTTCATTTTACAGGTGTCTGCGTCTCTGTGATGTCTTAAAAGGTACAGTTATGGCTTCCAGTTTTAGACATAAGGAAAAGATTTAATTTCTCTTTAAGGCTCAGAAGGAGAAATCCAAAGGTTAACAGTTGGCTGATATATCAGATGTTGCTTGGTATGTGTATCTGCTCTTTATTTTTGCATTTTATTTTCTCTGCTTCTCCAGGTGTCATCTTGACATGAGTACATTCAAGCTTGGCACTAAGGAGTATATGAAACTTGCTTGTAGGGGTGGAGAAAAGAAACTACAGCATCCTTGTGTGTATCAAAATGCCTCTTTAGAGAGTGAGAATTCAATTCTGTGAAACAATTTTCATAAGCACTTGGTACAAACATGAAAAACAACATCTCTGCACACAGCGCAAGCACAAGATACACAGATTATAGTGCAGTTAACATTAGTAAAGAGAATGGTTATGTCTAATTAGTAGCACAGGATATGTGAGAAGGTTTTTGAAGTGTCCTGCTCAGAAGTGGCATTAATCCAATAATATCCAAGCAGTAAACCCTGTAATGCTTTTCTAAATGGCCTGGTTAGTCCTGAGGGTGTTTGGGCTTTATTGTTGCACACGTAATTTAATGAACTCTTAAAGAGACCTCTAGGCAATAGCCCAAACTCAGAAGGGCAGAGGGGAAAATGCTGATAGACAGTCCTACTGAGCTAGAGCACAGTGGCTGTGAAGGGAAAGCCGCTGAATGGACTGATGGCTGAAAGAAGTAAAGCAACTGTACTTGGACTCTCTAATGGGCTTTTTGTCCAAATTGGAGCCATCTCTTTCTTTAGGAAGTTTTGTGTTGGAAATCAGGCCATAGCCAGGCTGGAGCAGGAAGGAAGAGGCGGACAGCTAGTGATCTCAAAAGGATGTGCTCTGGGTGCAGAACGACAGCTGTGGAAGAAGTAGGTTGGCTGCGAGGGCATTGAACTCTGCAAGAAAGCTGCTTCAGCTCCTTGCACCGCTGAAAATCTGGTGTCATGCTGGAGCCTTTGGAGCAGAGCTGAGGGAGCCTGGAGGGTGGTCATGGTGGTGAGGCTCGCTGCCCATTCAGCTAAGGAGCCAGCAGCCCTCCTGAGGCCACTTGTCCCTTCCTGCAACCTATGTGTTCTTCACAAAAATGTGCACTCAGCAGAGGAGTACTTGTCACCCTTCTCCTGTTCCCAGCCTGGAAAAGAAGAGAAAGCCTCTTACGTTCCATCCAGTGGTTCTCGAGTGCTTCCCCAGCATTTCATAAAAGTGTTACAGGCCTTTCCTGCCATGTCACTGTCTACTTTGCTGAAAGGGATGTTGAAGCAGCAAAGAAGTGTAAGCTTTTTTTTCCAGTGATGCAAATTGTCTGTACTGGAGTCA
This sequence comes from Balaeniceps rex, assembly GCA_013401315.1. NCBI lineage: Eukaryota > Metazoa > Chordata > Aves > Pelecaniformes > Balaenicipitidae > Balaeniceps > Balaeniceps rex. The sequence goes on along the minus strand of VYZW01039611.1, from coordinate 11,616 downwards.
ATAAAGAAAACAGAATTTGTGACTTCCTTCCTGTGACCTTTAAGTAATTCATTTCCCTATACTGAGAGGTACCTCTGACACCATTTGTGGCTTAGTTTGGCAATTGGGTGGAAAAGCAATCTCATTTTCCTGGGCTGATTCATAGGTCCCTAATGGCAGGTTACATGTTAATACTTGTTTTCAGCAATTATCATGCAGTTGTGTTTTGACTGGGACCCGATATCAAACATGAGTGAGAAGAGCTTCAGACTAAGGCCTAATAGTGCAGCAATGATACTTTTTGTTTGCCTGTTTGAAAACAGTTCGCCCACAGTTGTTGTAGTCCTTTTCTAAGGTGAATAGATCAAAGGTGATGGCTCTTTGCTTGTTTTTTATTCTGTTTCAATGCATTTGACAGTATTTTATATAGCATCACTTTTGTTGTTGCTCCATTGTTACAATGATTATTACTATAGGGCATAAAGTATCAAACTCGGATCACAGCCATATTGTGTAGGAACTGTATAAATGTGCAGTAAAGAGAGTCTCTGTCACAAAGTGTTAGTGGTGTCTAGAGAGACGAGGCAAAGAACAAAAGGCATGATTCAGCAATGTGCTCCTGTTGCACAAAAGCTCAGTTGCAGAGCCTGATACAGAGCAGTTCTTCAAATGGGAAGGGACACATTTCTTGTGTACGAGGTTGCAGAATCAGGAAAGATGACCTCTTACCTTCCTTCTAGAGATTAGCGCCTTTAAAATAAACTGGCCTTGCATGTGACAGAGAAAGAAGTTCAAGCATCCAGATAGTCAAGGTCCCTTTCTGACCCTGATGGGGTCAGAAATTTGTGTCTTATTTAAGAAGCACGTTCAGAGTCAGTGTGAAAGTCCGTATTGTTTTAAATCTCACTGAACTTTAAGGATTTGCACTGCACCTAAAAGTCTCTTCTCCCAGCAGCTGGGGGGCAGGTGGGAGGGTTATTGTCTTTAGCAGAGGGATTCTCCTCTGTTTGCAAGTACTGCAAACAAGTAGGAAAAAAATCACTGTTTCCCATCCAGAGGTGGGTGAGATCGCTCTGTCTCCATCTCAGATTCAAAATCTCTCCTCACTGCCACTCAAGGTCCTTCCAGTTCCAAGGGACCAGTTGTTTCTGTATTCCTCAGTCTAGGAAGTTGGACAGCCCAGAAATGATGAAAGTCTTGTGATGGACTGGCATCCTTTGGCTGAAGAAAGTGCTAAGAGTAGCCTTTGCTGCCATCTTTGAGCTCAAATGCATGTAGGTGCCAATTTAAAGCAGAATGATGCTGGCTCACTGACATTGCTCTCTCCCATTTCTTTACAGCTCCTGTATGACAACCCAAAAGCCCGTCAGGAAGTAGAATATCATTGGCGAGCGTCAGGGTGTCCCCACATTGTCCATGTCCTGGATGTTTATGAGAATATACATCATGGAAAGAGATGCCTCCTCATCGTCATGGAATGGTATGGACTAGCAGCAGCCCTCCACCAAGCATTGCTCTTTGAGGGGTTGGAGGGAGTGGGAGAATGTGTTGACTTAGATGAGAGTTAGGTGAGCTTTTTCAGCAGCATGATTTTAGTTTGCACAGCAAACCTTTTGTTGTCTTTATGGAAGTGGTAGGGAAACGTATAGCTGCTCCAGCCAACTTCTGTGATGAAAGAATGAGGAACCTTAACCAGAAAGCAAATTTTCCTTGTACTCCATGACAATTGTCCTCATTAAAGCATTGACTAATTAATACAATCTTGAAGGATATGTCTCTACAAACGTGATGCGCTTTGATTGTGATTGGCTTCCAACATCAGGTGTAAATCCTATGATCTGACATGTTCCTTTTTGCTACTATTTTGACTCTAACTTTTCCTTTTCTCTCCTTGATCTGTAATACCAGTTATTGTCTTCTTCACTGGGGACAGATTAATAATCCTTTTCAGTATCTTTGCTTTCTTCTTTCTTTTTTCTTCATCTCCAACCCTTACATAAAACAAGATTACTGTCCCAGTGCCAGCATATCTGACTTCCCAGGTGTGTGTGTCACGTTCCTTGTGACAGGGTACATTAAACTGAAAGCATCAAAACTCCTTGGTCTTGTTTTGTTTTCTAATTATTCCATATCAGAATGGCTTTGTGCATTGATTCAAATGAGTGTGATGTTTAGGAAGCATTGACATAGGAGGCAGCCTGTAATCTCTTCTAATCTGTTCCTGTCATGGTTTTGTGCGATTATATGGTTGCACAGTCAGGTGTTAATTTGATCTTTTCTGCTCATCTAAGGTGGTGGGGGGGATTGTGTTCTTTGTTTCAGCATGGAGGGTGGAGAGCTGTTCAGCAGGATCCAGGAGAGAGGAGATCAAGCTTTCACTGAGAGAGGTGAAAAATCACAAGTTTCATTTTAAAGTTTGTGAAAGATTGCTTCTCCCTTTCTCTGTCCCCTTGCTTAGTTCCCTTACAGCAATTTTTCTTTGATTTGATTTTTGTTTGTAATTTTTAATTTTTTTTTCTATCCAACTCTGTATTAAACAGTTATTTTTAAAAGTTCCTGAAAATCAGGAATTACCAGAATTGGCCAAGTTCAGGCACAACGTGGAAGGTTTAGAGGAAAATTCCTCATACAAATCTGCTCGGTTTCTTAATTTCTGAACCACTGTGGCCTCTCTTATTCTAGTCACTGGTCTCCTGCCAGACCACCTCTAACATGACCAACACAGCTCCTACTGTAATTTCTCTTCTGGCTGTCCCTCAAGCAGCATCACTGTGCACAGCTATACTGTTAGGTGATGAATATAACAAGCAGTGCACAGCTATACTGTTAGGTGATGAATATAACGACCAAATCACATTTGATGAAACGTGTCTTATTCAAGGGTTTTAAAGTACTACTTGAAAGCAAGTGTTATTAGCCACACTGTAAACAAGCCTGCTCATCTACAATAGGGACTATGTGCAAATTTAAAGACCTGCTATGAGTCAGTGACAGAGCCTGCAATAGAATAGACTTGCCATGTTCATTGTCTTTGCTATTTGTTATTTACAGAGTACCACAGGTGTGCTTGACTGTGGTTCTCCTTGCCAATTCACAACAAAGAAGAGTAAAAATGTTAGTGTTTGTAACTAGCATCCAGACAAAATGATTTGAAGAAGAAAAATTTATACCTGAGCTTGTAAATTACTGTGACTGTTTTCCAAGCCTGATATAGAGGCCAGGCTTTTTTTGATCCTGTGATCCTTTGTTTCCCAGCCTGGGATGAATCCTTTAAGTGGAATGAGAGACTCATGTAGGGAAAATGAGCATTTTCAGGAACTTTATTTGTCCCTCTCTAAAATACAAGATTTCAGGGAGGAAACTGGTTCCGTGATCATTAGTGACTCCACTCTGCTAAAACCATGAGTTTTCTGCGTTAAATACCATTGTATAACATTCTAAATACTTAGAAATCATCTGGGAGTGTTAAACAAAAAAAACACCTTCATTCTTTCCTGCGATAAATGAGCCCTGTTCCACTGGATTCCCCAGGTTCACTGGCTGTTTATATATCAGCCACAACTTCCCATTAGGAGCCAGGGTTTTTGGCCTGCGCCAGGAAGGAGAAGATTGTGCAAAGTTTTCCCTGAAGAACATGAGTGTTTCTGCCTTCTGATTGTCCTTGCCCGAGATTGTGTAATTTCAATCTCAAGCCATGTGAAAAAGGATTCCGGGTTACAGTACAGTATTTTCTACTTTCTCTCTTGCTACTGCAGCTGAGGTTTCTACCTATGCAGAAAACAGAGGATCAGGTTGAAGTTGCTAATGCTGTTTCCCTGTCAATGGAGATGTAATATAATGCTCACTTGGTACAATGGGAATGCCACTCCTCCCTGCTCTGAAACCTCTCCCTGTGTAACTGAACTCTTCCAGACTTCAAGAGTACTGCTGTTGCAAGGCAGCTCACCAACCACTAGAATTTCCTACTGGGATTATGTTAAATTTTAGAAACATACTGTTTCAAAGGTGGCAGTTTGGGCTTTGCAGAATAGAACTGTTGATTTTGTTTCTTCTGAGGAAAAGCTGTTGAAGACCGTGACGAATGAAGATGTGACCTATCCTAAAATTACTATATTGTTATGTTGCTCTTTTTTTAGAAAATCTGTTAGATCCTCCTATTACCCATGAAGTAGAAGCTGGAAGTTAAACTTCTGTCTTGGACAACCAAGGACATGTCCTGGACAATCAGATATGTCCTGGTTGGGGCTCCTTTCTCCACAGGCTTGCATGTTGCTCACATACCTGCTCTGCTCTTGCTGCCTTTCTGGTGAACAAATTAAAGCACAAATTTACAAGCTCTTAAGAAGCAGGAGTCTCAGCCATTCAGTTGCAGTGCCTGCTCAGGAGGAGGGCTGAGCAGCCAGGGAATTGAGGGGTATGGTTGCCTGCAAAACCAAAACACAGCTGTTAAGGCTAATTTTAGGTTTTCTAGTCTTGATGCTAGCCCTGTATTCCAGCAAGCTGTTTGTAAGTCATAAGCATTCCCAAGCATGTCCCTGAGTTACAGTGGGAATGTTAATGTGACCTTTCTCTAAAATTGTATTTATAGAGGCTTCTGAAATAATGAGAGACATCGGAACAGCCATCCTGTATCTGCATTCAATGAACATTGCCCATAGAGATGTCAAGGTGAGGCCTGAAGGTGTGTGGGCAGGGAGAAAAGAGCATAAGGCAGAAAAATAAATGGGCAGTGGTGGTTTAAATATAACTAGGAGTACAATCACATGGTCAAAGTGTTTCTGTTCCTCTGCCAGTGTGAGAAGGGATCTGTTCACAACTAGTTTGCAACTAGTCAAAGGTCAGAATATTCATGTGTGCTAATGCCTTCCAGTTGTGTATGGAATACAGAAGAATCTGGTGATAGTCAGGTGGTTAATTGAAGAGGTACTACCAACTAGCAATCCAGTTAATTAACAAGACAATAACACTGCCTGAAGTGAACTTATACTGGATGCTATACCTCTATGTACAGTCTTTGCCAGTTATTAGCTGTTTTCAGAATCATACTTGCCTAAAAAAAACCCCAAAACAAACAAACAAAAAAACCAAACAAACACCAACCCCCCCCCCCTTCAAAAACAGAAGCAACAGCCAATGTGGGAGGAA
>VYZW01039610.1:329-10619 GCA_013401315.1 Balaeniceps rex | reverse complement strand
CCCGCCCCTTCCTACAGAAAAGTTATCGACGCTAATCAAAGAGAAGCCTGGGTTACCAATGACACCTACTGGGAACTGCGAAAGGATCCTGGCTTTAGTAAAGTAGAAATTCCCGTACTCTGGTAAACTGAGAATGTAGATCTAGTAAACATATCACTCTGAAGAAAAAAATAACTATGCACAATATGTTTCTTATAGCTAAGCGTGGTTTGTGGGTCTACGGAAAAACCTATCATTTGCATTTATATTCATCTTTATAACAGACTTTTGAAAGTGCATTAGACCAGGCCCCTGACCACTTCTGGATCTTTTTAATTTTGCAGCAGCCATTAAAAAAAAAAAGGAGAAAAAAAAAAAAGAAACAGAAACCTTTTAAAGTTTCATACACTGAAAATTCAGAACAAAAGAAGCAGATGAGTTATCCAAAGTCACTCGGAAGAGGTGGTAAACGCAAAACTGCAACCGGTGCTTTAAACAGACATTAAGAGTAATGTAATTTAAATAAAAAAAAAAAGGGAAGAAAAAGAGAAAAAAAATCCTTTTTTTTCAACTATTTTTGTTAAAAACTCTTGGGTCACAACACTGTCATTTCTGGCTTCAGGTTAGTCCTTTGGTATGATGTGCTTGGACTGGCCTTTGTCAAAAAGATACGCTTTTCTGGAAGCTGTTCCCATTCATATGCCATTGTTCATGCCTTAAACAAAATATGAAGATGTACAGTAAGTAATTTTAAAATAGGTATGCTTAGGCTTGTGTGAAGGGCAGATTTTTAAACCACTAGAATTTTATCATGATATAAATATTGGAGAACCTGCATTATTTCAAATCAAAAGACAACCAAACATCTAACTATTTCAGTGGAGTGAGATCTACTGTACATGCTTTAGCTTTGGGAAGCTGACTGTATAATCAGACTGAATAGAAACTGCTAACTGGTGGAATTTGAGACAATTTTGTTAAATGCATATGAATGCTAGTCAGAAGGTTCATATTCTAAATGACTGATGCTGAGATGCAATCATCACTTCTACCACTAGCTGTACATAGTCTCACAGTGAGTCTCATTTCCCCATAACTGTTTATACAATTAGAATTCCCTGAAGCTTTGCAACAACGTTAAAAGCACAGAAAGATTTCACAGGAAAGTCTCTGGCTTCTCTCCAGAAACTGGATCGTACTGGAAATGCAACTATTTTCTGCCACACACACTGTTTGTTTTACTGGCTCTGTTTTTTCCCCATCCACTTTTCTTATCTATATTTATATTTGAGAGTATGGCAGAGCCCCCCGTGCATTGTAGCTAACAGCTACTACTTGTGTTGCCAAAATAGCTTTTGTGCAAAATTATATTTTACAGTTTTTCATAAAGTGATTCTATATTTTTTGATTAAGAACCAAGTCTCTTATGTGTTGCTAAGCCTCAGTTAATATATGTGGGAGAAGGCTTGGCACTTTCTATTTGAAAATCTCTGAAACATTAAACGGTAGGAGGGCAGATTTTAATAAAAGGAAAAAAAGTAATTTTATTAGGTAAAAACTGCATTCCATATGGTATGATCTAGTCTTACATTTATGCATGTATTATACACCCAAGTACTGATGATAGGTTAGATTTCATGCATATACACTGTATTTCTTTCTACACATATACAGCATACATAGTGCACTTGAATTTTTCTATTTAAGATTGATTCCAGTACTGAGACCTAAAAAAAAATTATTCGATAGGTATGTGATCCTGCCAGCAGAGCTGCTTGAACAGTTCTCAATAGATTACCACACATACCCAGCTCGCCGCCTGCTTCTTCCTTTTGCAGTCAGGTCCCTACAGAACTGAGATTACTGAGTATTTAATATGCATTTAGTTCTTCCCCTTGTTTGTATGGCAGAGCAACTGGCAGAGCAACTAGCTACTAATGAATTTCAATTTCTTCACACAGTTCTGTTATCAGGAAAAACTATGAAAACCTAAAGAAAATATTAAGTAGACTTTTTAAGAATTGTGAATGCTCATGAATTGCTTATGAATATTTGGTATAAAAAAAACTGCGTGCAGATTAACAGGATTTCTTCCAAAGAAAATTTTGAATTATTCAAAGAATGATACCTTTTTCTTTCCCAGTTGAAGCTAGTCTGTTTTTTTTTTTTTTAGTTCTGCAATTGTTATTATAAGGAAATGAAAAATATATCAAAGTTTGGTTTTTTTAATCGTATTTGATTAACTTCATCCTACTTGCTTTAATGACATTACACTATGAATCAAACTGGCACATTGTGTGCAAAATAGCAATTAGTTATTCTGTGTCACTTTCCTTAAGAACAACATTATTAAACATTTGCCCACCTCATGCTCCAGTCTTTGTGTGCAGTTCACTGTGATATTAGAAAGCATTATGTGTGTATGACTGCAAGTACATTTGAGGGACAGAAACTGCATGTCCTCAAATTTTTTTGAAAGTCAGTATTTAACTTAAATACAGAAATAAGATCTCTAGTTTTACAGTGTTCTGCTAGTGCTTTGTCAATGCCATTATTGGCAATGCAAACTGAAACTTGGTGAACACTAAAGATGCTATCGCTGATTTAATTATTTTTTTACAATTGTTTATTTGATACCCATTGAAAGAAAAATAACATTAACATTCTTAGAATTAAAAAAAAATCTGGGATATGCTCAATCTTTCTATTTAAGGCACTTTTTAAGCCTACTGAATGTTAAATTAGTTAATTAGTGAGTAGAGGAAACACAAAACAATGCATCACAAAATATTCGCAGTCTTTATCAGAAATTGAAAAGTGCTAGCAGGTGTACCGTAAAGCAATTTCTTATAGTGCAGAATTCTCTGGATTCTGTGCAAAATCTTTTATTAATTTTTTCCGGTAACCTTGGGGGACATCATGACATATTTTGTGCTGTTTCTAAAGAGAATGGGTTAACAGAGGAGAGGTCTGGAGGCTTCTATCCAAATTACAATTTTTAGACAACCTGTGAAATTTCACCAGCACTGAGTCACGGGGGGATAGTGGGCTTTCCACATCCCCTGCCAGTGTAGTGCAGAATGGGGTTTCCCATGTTGCAATGAGAATGCACTGCTGGCTCCTTTGCAGCCTGGTACCCATTGTAAGTGCCTGCTGCTTTTTGGCAGGGGTGCTGCTCGGCCGTCCCTTCCCAGCACATGGGATTTTTCCACCCCGGGTGCGGGCTTTTGCACTTCTATTGAACCTCGTGAAGCGTCTTCTGGCCCAGTCCTCAAGCCGAGCAACATTGTTCTGATTGAAGCTCTGCCATTTGGCATGTCCTCGCCCAGGTCACTGGTGAGATGTTGATTGACATGGGCTGCAAAACTGTCCCCTGCAGGGCTGTCCTTGTTGCTGGCTGCCAGCGGGGCATAAGCCATTGATCAATGCCCTTCAAGCCTGGGGATTCAGGCAGTTTTCAGCCCACCTCACTCCATTCATCCAGGCAGTATTTCCTTTTGAAAGGCATGAAAAATACTTACCAACTCAGTATATTTGATTGCTATAGGTTTGGTATGTGATGAAAATTAGTGCAAATCATTTGACATTTAAAACCTTTTAAACAATTTAATAAGTTCTAACTTTCGCTACAAAGATATATCCTTTGCTTTTTCCTGTGTTTTCTCAAAACCCTTATTTCTATATAAAATACACAGCCCTTATGCTTTAGTTTCACAGTAGTGAACTGTACTTTCAATTAATACTTTAAAAGTGTACCTTAATTTGTTCCCTGTTCTGGTATGCAGATATGATACAGTAATAGCTATTTTAATCAGATGTAAAGTCTTCTAAAGACTTAAATAGCTTCATTCCTATTTTAGATCTGTATTAACAAGACGGTAGATTTTTCGACATATTAGAAATTGTTATCTCACTGGGAGATGCAATTTGAATATGAGTTGATTTTTGTACAGTATCACTGTGATTAAAAAGTCATTTAGACATCCATTCTAATTTTAGACAGATGTAAGTTGCGTAAATAAACCTTTTTTGTATTTGGCTTTAAAGGTGAACTCCCACTATAATACTCTTTTCATCATACAAATAATGTTACCCTTTTTTTTTTTCCTCATTTTGAACTTCTGACTCTGAATGAGCTTGTACAGCATTTGTGGGTTTTACTTGAATAGCACATGCTAGGCATATGTCGAGTATTGCAGTAGGCATACATGATGCAGTTTTGAAAGATATTGCCCTTCATTGCCTACTAAACACTGTCACAGCTTTATGGAAACTAATTACACAAACCTTAAGGCACAGTAGGAGCCAGTGCTGGTTCCGCCCTCATGGGTGCCTGGTGAGGAGCTTGCATCTGGGCCATGCCCTCTGTTTCCCGTGGAGATGACATGGGATTTTCTCACCCTCGAACCAGGCAGAGTGGAGCCCAGCACAATGCAGTCTTGCTCATAGGATTTCTCTTAAAAAATCTGAATTTTTAGAAATACCCTGGAAGGGAGGGGAGGTTCATTTGCACTTGCACAATAACCAAGAGGGCTGAATATGCCAATTCTCTGTGAGTTTTGCAAAACTTGCTTTCACTAGCAAAGCTCTGTTAGTATAGGGAAGGTTTGTCTGGTCTCCTTGTTTTATAGGATTTTGAATATTGTCTGGTGCAGAGATAAACACTAGCTGTTTAACATGCTGTTTGCTGCAGTCATAATCTGAGGAATTAACTCTATATTAGATGTCATTACTAATGCTGGAGCTGCATAATGAAAGTAAAGGAGAGTTTTCAGATTAAATCCACCTGAAAGGAAAGGGTATTTGTATTCATATGCTAAAATGGCAGGAGGGGTTAAGTTAGAGAGTTTGGCCCAGCTGGGGGAAAAAGATCAGAATGACAGAGGTTTGTAAGAAACACTGGAATGGTCACACCGGTCACCCTGTGTTATACACAGACTGGGAGAAAGCTAACGAAGTTTACTATGTCATAACCACTTACCTTGGCAGCTACTGGGGCTGAAAATACTATCTTGGGTTTTCTTCCTATCTGTCATTAAGTAACAGTCATCAAAATTGTATAAAACTTGAATTTGCTCTTTAGAGCCTATGTTGATAAGGTAGGCAGAGATACAGTGGCAGCTAAGGTTTTTTGTTACTGTGCTCCAAATTGTGAAGGTATATTTAGTATAAAGAGTAGCCTAATTTTCTGCTTTACCATCCTTGGTTACTTTTATTATAATTCTGGTATCACTCAGAAGTAGTTTCATGGAGAAAGGTCTTTTGTTTGTGTTTTTTTTTTTTTTTCTTTTTGTTTTTAACAGAAGAATCTAGACTAAATGTGTTAATAAAGGTTTAATTATTCCTGGGGAGGATATCTCCCTGAGCTCCATTTGAACAGTGAATGGCACCCACAAGAATGTTGCTAATCTTAGTAAGCTCAGAGAAATGGCTTATTTACAGCAATTTATTTAATTTTTGTATTATGTATTGTGAGGAGTCTACTTACAAAAGCAAATACATTATTTGTTCTTTAAACTAGGGAATGTAAAACACCTTCCTTCATTAGCTTTGGTGTGAGCTATGTCTTTCTGCCACTAAATTGAAAAGCCTCTTTATAAAAGGATTTTTGTATGGTATCTTGCAGGTTTAAAAAGTGATAGCAATGTACCTGTAGGTGTTTTATATACCCATCTCCTCCTTTGTCAAGTTTTGTGGTATAATGAACCCATCATATCTTTAATTTTTTTTCCTCTTCCTTGCGATCTTTGACAAACCTCAGAAAAGAAAAGGGAGGGAGAGGCTACAATGGAGAACAGTGAAACTAGTCACAGCAGCTCTGTCAGTGGCATAGCTATAACAAAATAGTAAGTTTTCTAACTTTTGTGAATTAAAATGTCAGCAGAGCTGCTGAATCCTTTTCAGGCAGGTTAGCTTAATACCATTTTTCTTTCCACTGATCCATGACAGCATGAAAAAAGGGAAGATCGGTGACATTTGCTCAGAATTAATTCTGAAGGTGAAGGGAAGTTTTTATTCCTTTTATAAATAAAAATGACTGTGGCCAGCATTTGGCTGAAGGTGTGTTGGTAATGTGGACAAAGAGAGTTACATATTTGATAAATAAGGAAACCATAAAGTTGTAATATATAATCAGCAGTGTGTAATATATTCTGTCTTGACCTATGAATAATTCACTGAAGTATGGTAAAGCTACTTATTCGTACTCCTGGAGCAATGATACAGATGTTGTCTCCTATGAAACACTAAAACGTATTTCCATATTGACTGCTACTTTTAATGGTCTGCATTACTGAAAGAGGAATATCTTATGCTAATGTATAATGTTGCTGGCCCAGAACATTGCGGATGCAAAAAGGGAAGAGGTGAAGAGATTCCTTCAAAAAGTCAGAAGTGGGTAACTTCTCTTTTATGCCCTGAGCATCAAAATGATGTAAGTGCTATACAAGAGCAGCACACGCAGTGATAAATATTCAACCAGAACTATTCTTCTTCACTGAAGTACTTGGTCCTTGTGCCAGTCAGTGTAGCCACACATGCAACATCTTTTTCTGAAGTTGCATTACTATTTATGATTGCACTTGTGGCCCAGGGGTTGATTTGTCAGGTCCACTGGCAAACTCAGATTTCTTTTCTAGTAGTCCTGTGGTGAATGCTTTCTCTCTTCCTTTGTTAAATTCACCTGAACAAGGAATATTACAGTAACATTAACAAAATTATTATGTTTGATCCTCAATATTTTCCAGGCAAAGGGAAATTCAGGATAGCTTCTTTAACTGTGTTGAAGAAATACAGATGAGATCTTCAGTTATCTTTGTATTTGCTTAATATTTTATAAAATATTTTGAAATTGGATCAATAATAAAATTATACATAAATACATTAAACTTGCTTTGTCACCTATCTTGAAGACAACATTGAAAATTATCGTTCCAATTTGAGATTAGAAATTACGTCTATTTAGGTCTTGAAATAAGCGTTACTGGTATTCTTTAGTGGTTGAAATATAGCATAACAAATTCAGATCACAATAAATTTTATTTTCAGCTGAGTCTTAAGTAAGACCTGACTATGAGCTGAGAAATAAATGCTGATGAGTGTATTTTGGTATGCAGGCATAAATGCAAAGACGGCAACTTCTACCTTAGTTAAGCTTTCACTCTAATTAGCAAAAGGACTGTTCTTGTTCCTTTATAATTATTTCTAAACTAATTATTTTCAAACATTCATTCCTCACTAAGAATTAATGACGCGTGAAGTTTGAGTTTTAAAAATTAAGCCATGTTTGGAACTCCACAGACATGAAGAGTGGTGCTTCTGTCTTGCACCTAATGCTCAGATCTTGCTAAATCTCCAGCTCTCGGAGCGGGGTGGACCTGTAGTGCTTACTCACTAAAATTTTGTCCTTGGACCAAAAAGAAATATCAGTGGGCTTTTCTGGATGGTATTCTTTGTATTTTGATTTGTGTCTGTGTTATTTACTATAAAATGAGTAAGAAATCAAGCTGCTAGCATCTGATGTCTGAAATCTTTTCCTTCACCAAAATGCATAGCAGACTTATTGTTCTTTATCTGTTACTGCTAGATTGTCTGAAGTGGATACTTTATTTAGCACGTAAAAAGCCATCATAAAATTAAACTACTGTGGTATCCAGAGAGATCATTAAGATAGTTCTGTATTAGGATATTAGGTATATTTTCTTTGTTGTAACCAGTAGCAAGACTCTTCTTTGGGTCTTTATCTACTTTCCCTTGTATAATTAACTGTTCGGTGAATTACGATTTCTCAGNCACAAAGTTAATATGAATTGGGAATAATGTCACACTTCTTTGGTGAGATTAGATCCCATACGCACATGTATGAAATGTAGTAAATTTTAGTATTTATGCCTTGCTCAGACTCTGAGAATGCCATTAGAAGAGTAAGGTTTAGATTAGTTGTCAATTTTATATTGCCTTACTGAGCTTCCTTGCTTTTAACAGCCTTTAATTTCAGATGGGAAACAGTCCTGCACCAATTCTTTAGCAGGCCAAAATGTCAAAACCTAAATAGCTAAAAGAGCATTCTTTGCTGATTGCCCATATCCCTGTGCTCGTTATACAAAAAAACACCCCAAATCTGTTATTTCTTGTACACCTCTTTATGTGGCATACTTGTAAAAGGAGGTCCTCAGAGTCTTTCCACTGTGATTATGCTATTACGTCAGCAAGAAAGGTATACAGAAACTTGCTTTGTGTTTTTTAAGATGAATTTTAAAGGCAAATAGTTGCTTTCTAGAAGCCTAACATATAGAGCCAGTGCTACTTTTGAGTACTGGGTAGACAGTATCTGTTTTAGAGGGAAATAATAGACTGTAACTAGAAAGGGTCTGTGTTCCTAGATGCACCAGACAAAATTTTTTCTGTTGTTTGAAAGCAACAGAAAACTGTTACTTAAGGGAAAGAAAGAAAATAAGAAGCATTTATGTACCCAGCTACCCAAATGTTGCGGAAAGCAGCATTTTTGAGCACTGCAATATTAAACCTCACCTGCATCACCCTTAATTTTATGCTCAGAAGTTCACTGTGGACTTCCATAATGAGATGAAGAAGAAAAGGATACTGGAAAAAAAAGTCAGTACCATAATTTCTAAATAACTCAATAGAAAATTGATTTGCAAATATTTGTTTTGAAAACTGTATAAGCTACTTAAAGTATTGCAATTTTTAAAAGGACAAGTTTAGTCCTTCATAGTACATTCAGTAATTTAACATTTAAAAAAATAATCTTGATTGATCTTGATTGCTTTCCTGCAGATGCGTTCATTTGTGCTTGACTGTTCACAAGTTTGGGATATCTTTCAGGATGATTCTTCTTTACATGTTATTATTAATTCTGACTCCAAATACTGGCTGTAATTGCGCCTGTAAAAACAATTCTATTGCTTACAGTTACTAAGCATCAACAGCTGAGGAATAACGTAGGTAGGATATAATTTGTGTGTTCCATGCACATGCAAGAGTTAATCAGCAATGCACATCTCAGATTTTTTTTTTTCTGCTTCATCTGCTTGGACTCTGATCTTACACATGTATCCATACGTACTTAGCTTAAACATTGCAAACAGTCACGTTGAATTCAGTTTAAAAGATGTAGATAGTAAAGTTCAAATAAAAAGGCTCAACAGTGACATTCCTAAGAAATCAAAACAACATACCTGGTTACATCAGGCTTTATAGTACTTGATTTTTAATTCCAACATGCTTAAACAAATGAGCACCTACGCAGATGAGGCTGAGCTGCTGTTGGTACTCCACTGAACTCAGTGATCTTCCAGGTGAGTGGATGATCTAGCTGTCCAAATCTATTTCAACTGTAGGCCTAACATACAGTCAAGCCTAGGTATTCAACTAGTTACACTTAAGCTTGATTTTGAACACGTGCACTGTCTTGTGGAAGATAAATGTGTGAAATACAGCTGGTTTGACTGCTTGCCAGTCAGAGCAATATATTTGACTTTCCTTTGACTCTCTTGCATTTTGGGACCTTATTCTGGGGCTTGTATTTAAAAATCAGTTAACTTCGTGTCTCTGCAAAGCTCAATTATGTATGACATTTGGAAGAAAGAACAGGAGAGGAAATCAATGACAGTTCATCATATTATGTCTCACTCTGGCAAGCTTAATTGTAAGAATGTTTGCAATTCCTATCCCTGTTTCCCTGTACTTCCCCCAGGATGGTGCCAGCCCAGAACGAGGGTTGCTAGTACTGTATGCCAGTCAAAAAAGGAGACTTATTCTGTGTCTTTGCACTCATGAGTTGGTTTTGAACATACTGTTGTAGTAATCCAGAATGCGGATGAGGCCTCACGCTGACTACCTCTCATGCAATAAAAACCAAGCTCATACAGTAGTTGATGTCGATTACAGTCAAGCATCTTTTTTGCCACATGATTCAGGGAGGTGGTAGTGGGGGAAATAGTAAACAAAATAAATTAATTTAATTAAGACTTTATTCCAGTGATGTATGTGGTATACACAATACCCATAATACCAACTCCAACTGAGGGAGGTCCTACAGCTTCTGGTAGGAAATAAAGGTGAACTTGGCTGTGCTATAGTTTATGTTGTGCTCTAAAATGTAACAAAAGATGTCATCTGTTTCCTTCAGACTGAGCCGGATTTACCAGGATATTGTGTCCAAAAAACACACACAAAATTCTAGTTTTTGAGGAAACATGATGCTCTTTTACCTGTTGCAATGTACTTGGATAATGCATGTACAAATGACTTGTTTAGCCTGCCAATGAATGTTGCTAATGCCTTACCAAA